>CABHPP010102823.1:0-44292 GCA_902168425.1 Peromyscus attwateri | reverse complement strand
AGACAGGACCTTACACTTAGTCTAGGATGCCCTGTAGTGGGTACCTGTTCCACCTATGCCTTGAAGTACCAGCCCCTAGGGTGTGGCCTTGGGGCTAGCTTAAGCTGAGGGGCATGTACACCTGGCCCCTTCTCTCCCATCTGGGCCTGGATGGTGCTGACTGACTCAGGCAGCAGGAGCAGCGTGGGACTGGACATCAGCCTTCCAGGACCCTGCAAGGATTTGCCTATTCTGTCTAATGAGTTGTTTTCTCTAATTTATGTTCTAATAAACTCCCTATACCCCTTAAGCACACTCCCCTGGATTTCTCACAATAGTGGCCTCAAGCTTGTTATGAAGCCAAGGTGACCTTGAACTTTTATTTATTTATTTGTTTATTTTTATTTATTTTTGGTTTTTTGAAACAGGGTTTCCCTCTGTAGTTTTGGTGCCTGTCCTGGATCTTGCTCTTGTAGACCAGGCTGGCCTCGAACTCACAGAGATCTGCCTGGCTCTGCCTCCTGAGTGCTGGGATTAAAGGCATGCACCACCACTGCCGGGCTTTTTTATTATTATTATTATTATTATTATTATTATTATTATTATTTGTTTGTTTGTTTGTTGTTGTTTTTTTGAGACAGGGTTAACCTTTGTAGTTTTGGTGCCTGTCCTGGAGATCTTGAACTTTTATAAATATTTAAAATGAATTTTATTAGGTGTGATGACTGTTCTTGGTTGTCAACGACTACATCTGGAATTACCTAAAATTCAAAAATGGAGGGCACACCTATGAGAGAGTTTTGCTTCATTTGAAGTAGGTAGATCCATGTCTAATCCAGATCTTGAGGTGGGAAGACACACCTTGAATCTGGGCCACACCTGCTGGAAACAGGTAAGGACATGGAAGAAGGAAGGGAGCTTTTGCTCTTTGCCTGTTTGCCCTCACCTTGCCAGCTAGTCCATTCCTTCCTGGCATTACAGCCTAGCTCTTCAGGATTCCAGTGGAGACATCCAGCCCTGTGGACTGAGCAACTACTAGATTCTTAGACTTTCTGTTCACAGCCAGCCATTGTTGGATTAGCTGGACGGTAGCCTTTAAGCCATTCTAATAAATTCTCTTTTTATATATAGATATAGATAAAGATAGATAGATAGATAGATAGATAGATAGATAGATAGATAGATGGATGGGTTCATTCTATAAGTCCTGCTACACTACAGAACCTTGACTAATACGCTAGGGTAAAAGGAAATTTTACTTTTTTTTTTTTCTTTTTGAGACAGGGTTTCTCTGTAACCCTAGGTGTCCTGGAACTGGCTCGTAGACAGGGCTGGCCTTGAACTCACAGAGATTCACCTGCCTCTGCCTCCTGAGTGCTGGGATTAAAAGTGTGCGCTGCCACCACCACCTGTTGGAAATTTTACTCTTAATGTATAGAATCTGAAGGAAAACGTGTATATTTTAAAAGAGGCCCTTTTGAAAATATATGGAATGCTTCACAAATTTGTGTGTCATCCTTGCACAAAGATCATGGTAATCTTGGTATCATTGTAGTTTAGTATATGTGCTGCTGAAGCAATTATATGTGCTCTTTGTGTGTGTGTTTGTATGTTGGTGCCTGGCATGGTGGCACACACCTTTCATCCTAGCACTTAAGAGAGAGGCAGGTGGACTTCTGTAAGTTCAAGGTCAACTTGGTCTACAAAGTGAGTTCCAGGCCAGTCAGGGCTACATAGTGAGACCTTGTCTAATATATATGTATGTGTGTATATATATTATGTGTGTATGTATATATATTATGTGTGTATGTATATATATTATATGTGTATATATATTATGTGTATATGTGTTATGTGTGTATGTATATATATTATGTGTGTATGTATATATAATGTGTGTATAAATATTATGTGTGTATGTATATATAATGTGTATATGTATATATGTATATATTATGTGTATGTATATATAATGTGTGTATGTATATATATTATATGTGTATATATAATGTGTGTATGTATATATATGATGTGTGTATGTATGTATATATATTATGTGTGTGTATATATATTATGTGTGTATGTATATATATATTATGTGTGCATATATATTATGTGTGTATATATATTATTGTGCATGTATATATATTATGTGTGTATATATATTATGTGTATATATGTTATGTATGTATATATGTGTACATATATTATGTATATATATATTATGTGTGTATGTATATATATATACATAAATGCTAGTGCCTCAAACCTGTAATCCCAATACTTGAGATACTGAGGGAAGAGGAGAGTTGCAAGTTTGAGACTAGCCTGGGCTACATATTGAATAGTAGGTCAGCCAAGGCAAGACTCTGCCTCAAAAAATAAATAATAAATAAAGGGCTAAAGAGATGGCTTAGGGGCTTAGAACAATTACTGCTTTCACAAAGGATCTGTTCCCAGCATCCACATGGTGCCTCACAACCACCTGTAACTCCAGTCCCAGGGGATCTGATGCCCTCTTCTGGCCTCCAAGGGCTCCTGCATGCATGTGGTGCACATAAACTCACAGACACACATACTACAAATAAACAGATCTTATCCTAAATAAAACAACAACAGCACAAACACTGAGCACAACAATTAATAAATGGGACCTCACGAAATTGAGAAGCTTTTGCAAGGCGAAAGACACAGTCAATAAGACAAAAAGACAGCCAACAGAATGGGAAAAGATCTTCACCAACCCCACATCCGACAGAGGACTGATCTCCACAGTATATAAAGAACTCAAGAAACTAGACAACAAAATACTAAACAATCCAATTAAAAAATGGGCTAAAGAGCTAAATAGAGAATTCACAAAACAAGAACTACAAATGGCTGAAAGACATCTAAAGAAATGCTCAACATCCTTAATCATCAGAGAAATGCAAATCAAAACGACACTGAGATACCACCTTACACCTGTCAGAATGGCTACAATAAAAAACACCAATGACAGTCAATGTTGGAGAGGATGTGGAGCAAAGGGAACACTCCTCCACTGTTGGTGGGAATGCGAGCTTGTACAACCACTGTGGAAATCAGTATGGCGGTTTCTCAGAAAACTAGGAATTGAACTACCTCAAGATCCAGCAATACCACTCTTGGGCATATACCCAAAGGATGCTGATTCATACCACAAAGATACATGCTCAGCTATGTTCATAGCAGCACTATTTGTAATAGCCAGAACCTGGAAACAACCTAGATGCCCGTCAACTGAAGAATGGATTAAAAAAATGTGGTACATATACACAATGGAGTACTACTCAGCAGAAAAAAACAATGAAAGCATGAAATTTGCAGGCAAATGGATGGAACTAGAAAATATCATCCTGAGTGAGGTAACCCAATCCCAGAAAGACAATCATGGTATGTACTCACTCATAAGTGGACTCTAGATATAAAATAAAGAACAATCAGACTATTTAAAAAAAAAATGGATGGACTAATGGGTAAACTGTGGGACTCACTGTCACACCGCAGCTTCCAGAATGTGTTTTTTCGCATTTTTTTTTGTTGTTTGTTTGTTTGGTTTTTGGGTTTTTCTTTTAAATTTTGTTTTGTTTTGGGGGGAGGGGGGATGGTCACATTGGGACAGGGAGATAAGTGGGATTGGTATGTATGATGTGAAATCCACAAAGAATCAATAAAAGTTAATAAAAAAAAAAAAAAAAACAGATCTTAAAGGAAATAAATAAGTCGGGTGGTGGTGGCACACGCCTTTAATCCCAGCACTCAGGAGGCAGAAGCAGGTGGATCTCTGAGTTCGAAGCCAGCCTGGTCTACAGAGTGAGTTCCAGGACAACCAGGACTGTTACATAGAGAAACCCTGTCTCGAAAAACCAAAGAATACATACATACATACATACATACATACATACATACATACATACAATACATACATACTTACATACATACACATTAGTGAAAAAGAAGAAAAAAAAGGAGACAAGCCCAAGGCCAACAGTGGGAAATCTTTACTCTCGTTCCTGAGCATATGTACCCCTATGGGATAGAACCCCACAGAGAATGACAGCAACAGGCATGTGATCACCACATGTATGTTAGCTGTATAGAGAGTTCACACAAACTGCTCATTTATACATGAACACTGGTACTAACAGGCTGAGGACTCCTAGAGCCAGGGCCTTGTTGAACACTGAGGTAGCAGGAACCCTGCTGAGGCCTGCAGGGGACAGTAGGAGAGGCAGTTGCTGAAGGACAGTTTTCTGGGCAGAGAGGTGTGCAGGCCTGTGGACAGCTCTCTGGGAAGGAGGAAGCCCCCTGAGGGTAAGCCAGGGCTGCCAGGCGCTGCTGCACACACTCAGCCGTTAGCCGTGCTTCTGGGTCTGCATCCCAGCAGTCTTCCAGGAGCTCCTTCAGCCCCCCGGGGTCCTGGAGGGGAGAGGAGTGGCAGGCCTGACCCAACCCCAGAGTAGACGTCTTCAGTGTTCACTTCTCCCGCTTCTCACCCGCCTCACTCGGCACAGAGCCCCTGCCAAGTTCCACCACCCCTGACTCCACACTCCACTTGTGGAGCACCCCCAGGCCCTTCCCCCAAAGTCCAGACCCAAGAGGTTTGTTCCCTATGACAGAATCCCTGGATACTTTCCAAAGGGTCTACCTTTTCCTCTGAGGATAATTCAGGCTGACAACTTACACGCTAATCGAAAGTTACTCTCCTTCCTCTCAGTCAACCAGTATGGCTTCCATTGGCTAACCCAACAGACATCTGTATGATAGAAATTTCAGGCAGGACAGCAGGAGAAAGGGCATCTCAGGAAATCATTTGTGAAGAGCTCTGCACTCCCACTGTCAGGCAACTCTTCTGACCTTGTTACACCTAGAACCTTGTTATACCTAGAACCTTGTTATACCCAGAACCTTATTACACCTAGAACCTTGTTATACCTAGAACCTTGTTACACCTAGAACCTTGTTATACCTAGAACTGGCTTTAATTGGTCAACAGCAGAAACACAGCTGTATAGTACAAAATGACGGGGCACTGGATTGAATTTGGGGGCCCATGGTACTGGAAGAGGCACTGTCACAGGAGCAGAGCTCTGAGTGGGAGAAAAGCCAGAGAGGACTTCCTGGAGGGGGATACTGAACAAAGGGCTAACTGGGGGAATGAAGGGGGAGGCAGGCATGTGTCTCAGGTGGGTGGAGCCAGTTGTGTGAGACTTAGAGAAGAAAAGGTAAACTGAGGGCAAGTACAGGAGTAGAAGGTCTGGTTGTAGCAGGCAAGTCCTTGAAATCCATACCCAGCCCCCTCTCCAGGTCCCTAGTTGGTGAGCCTGTGGCTTCTTACTGTGGCAGAGTTGCTCCAGGAGAATGGGATGTTGGGGCGCCTCCTCTCCTCTACTGCCAAGGCCCAGAGCTCACAGGCACTGGGATTGCTGCCCAGTTCTGCCTCATAGGCCAATTGAAAAGGTGGTGGTCTGCGGTCTGGGAAAAGTATAGGCATTATGTCAACCTGCCCTGGTTAGGGGGCTCCCAGGTAGAAAAACTAGGGACGGTCATAGCCTTCTACAGTCAGGCCAGGAGGTAGGTGAGCCTTTGGTAGGTGGGACACTGGGGTGGAGACTTTACCAGGCCTCAAATCTGAACAGCGGCTCAGGATCTCCCACAGGAGCAGAGCCAGGGAGTAAATATCTGCTCTCTGGAGGGCTGTGCCCCAGTCCTGTAGGTCTAGAGTCTTGTCCAAGAGCTCTGGAGCCATGTACCTCTGGGTGCCAGCCTGGAGAATGAGATGTGGAATGCCAAGAATTACCTCTATGGAAACTGGCCCTACAGCTCTGAGCTCTGGCCCACAGTTCCCCCAATCACAGACTCAGCCATGTCCCACCGACTAGCAAAGCTGCGCTGTTACCACAGCAATGGTTGGGTGCTCATCGGCACCACCATCATGTCAGGCCTCACACTTACCAAAAAACACTCACCTCCAAAATGGCAGCTGGGCCTCGGGGTTGGGTGGGTGCTGAGGCAGGGGGCCGAGCAAGGCCAGGGAGCACCAAGGCAAGGCCCAGGTCTCCAATGGCACATGACCTGTCTTCCCGAATGAGCACGTTCTGGCTGCTCAGGTCTCGGTGAGCAATACCTGGTTTATATTGGCCTGTGGAGAAATCCAAGGCTTAAGGAACACAGGTCTTCTAGTTTCCCTTGACGCAGTCCTCCTGACTGCCCTGCCTCCCTGTTGCCGGCTCACTCACCATTCTGCCAGCGCTCTTCATGGAGGAACGCCAGGCCCTCAGCCAGGGACAGAGCCATCCTCAGGGAACTCCCCCAATCGCTGGTACACTGCGTCAAGTAGTGACGCAGGGAGCCCTGCAGAACAGCCACGGAGAGCAGAGCACAGGGAACTAGGGGAAGATCACCCCGGGAGGCAGAGATCTACTCACAGACCCCACACACACCAGCCCACACCTCCTCAGCAGACAGAGACACCCTGACAGAACCAGGTCAAGACACTGCAGACAGCGGAGGCATGAGTACGCATCAGTCAAAGTGACAAGGAAAGAAATAGCAACTCTGGTAGGGCGCGATACTGTACGCCTGGCCTGCCATCCCAGCGCCTGGGAAGTAGGAGGAGGAGGATCAGGGACAAGCCCGTCTGGGTTACAGCACACAAGGGCGCGCGCGCACACACACACACACACACACACACACACACACACACACACACTAATATTTTTAGCCAGACATGGTAACGTGTGCATGTAATCTCAGCACTCAAGAGGCTGAAGCAGGAAGCGCCTACATTTAAGGCCCAATGGGGGGCGGGGGTGTGGCTTAATTCAGGGGTACTGAATACTTACTATGACACGGGCCCTTCGAACAGGGTTTTCTATAGTCCTCATGAGGACCCCGGCGCAAAGGAATTCTGATCACCCTGATTTTTGTGGATATTTTTTTCTTTTTTCCTCTCTTTCTCGCCTTTCTTTAAAATATCAGGACACTTTCTTATTTGTGTGTGGTGTATGTGTCTGTATGTGGGTACCCACATGCTACATGTCGGGGGTGGAAGACAACAACGCGCTGGAGTTGGTTCTCTCCTTCCACCACATGGGTTCCAGGGATTGAACTCGGGTCTTCAGGTTTGGTGGAACCATCTTGCTGGACATTTTACCTTCTTTCCCTCAGTCCCTCCCTGCCAGCCCAGCCCCACCCCACCCCACAGGCCACTTTGTTTTTGGCAGGGTCCCACTATGTATGTCTGTAACCCTGGCTGACATGGAAGTCACTATGAGGATGAGGCTGCCATCGAGCTTGCAGTGATCCTCCTGCCTCTACCTCCCGAGTGCCAGCAGTACAGTCACAAACTACCACACCTGGTTAGAGTCCGAGCTTTAGAGGGTGCTGAGTAAGCTTGCTTGAGGTCAAATGATGAGACAGGAGTGGAGTTCACATGCAAGCAGTCTGACTCAGGAGTCACGGTCATGTGGTGACTCAGAGGATTCAGGACAAAGGTAGTCAAGGGTGTCTTTCAAACCTCCTGCCTAGGGTATCAGGCCTGCATAGGCATGGGTGGGTAGAGCTAATGGGGGAGGAACAACGGGGAACAGGCCATTCATTAACATGCTGAGCGTCTTCGGGTGTGCCAACAACTGTGCCCAGGCAGCACCGTGCCTCAGGAGTGAGATTATGATATAAGCAGAGAATACAATAAATGCCGCAATATAACAATGAACTAAATGCCACGGCTGTAAAGCAACCATGACTGCAGTGCTCGTGACAGTCAGAGGAAGCTAAGCAAACAAGAAGGAATTGTGTATCTGTACATGTATTTTTGAAACAGGTTCTCTTACTAACTGGAGCTCACTCAATAGGCCAGGCTGGCCATAACAAGCCCCAGAGACCTGTCTATCTCCATCTCCTTTATACTGTGATTACAAGCACAAACCATCATGCCAGGATTTTTCTTCTTCTTCTTTTTCTTTTTCTTGGCATTACAGGTGTGCACCACACCTGGCTCTCTTTTGTCTTTTTCTTTCCTTTTTAACATTTATTTTTGTCTCTTTTGTCTTTTTCTTTCTTTTTTAACATTTATTTTACTTTCAGTCAGACATGGTGGCACATGCCTTTAATTCCAGCACTCTGGAGGCAGAGGCAGGTGGATCTCTGTGAGTTCCAGGCCAGCCTGGTCTACAGAGTGAGTTCCAGAACAGCCAGGGCTACACAGAGAGACCCTGTCTCAAAGGAACAAACAAAAATGTATTTTACTTTTGGGCTAGAGTGACTGCTCTTTTAGTGAGCCTGAGTTCAACTCAGCACCAACATCAGTCAGTTAACTGCCTATAACTCCAGCTCCAGGGGATCTGATGCCTTTAATCTCTGAGAGTACCCGCATTCATTTTCACATACCCACATGCAGACAGGAACACAAACCCATAAATAAAAATAATTTTGTTTTTGTTTTTCAAGACAGGGTTTTGCTGGGCAATGGTGGCGCAAACCTTTAGTCCCAGCACTTGAGAGGCAGAAGCAAATGGATCTCTGTGAGTTCCAGGCCAGCCTCGGTTTATGAAGCGAGTTCCAGGACAGCCAGGACTATACAGAGAAACCCTATCTCAAAAAACAAACAAACAAACAAACAAACAAACAAAAAAGACAGGTGTCTCTGTATAGCCCTGACTGTTCTGGGGCTAGCTCTAGTAGACCAGGATGATCTTGAACTCAGAGATCCACCTGCCTCTGCCTCCCAAGTGCTAGGATTAAAGGCATGTGCCACTACAGCCTGGCTAGAAATAAACAAAAAATAAAAATTAAAAATAAAAAAGGGAACTTTCCAGACCTCAAGGACTCAGCGATGAGTTGTAAAGGTTGATAAAATCGGGGGAAAATCGCTGGATTTAAGTGTTGTAGCAGGTTAGGAGCTGAGGTACAATTAGGGCAAAGGAGTGGGAAGGGGTCTCACCTAAAGAGACGGACAGACGGACAGTGCTGATAGGGGATAAACGGGAGTCAATAGCTGCAGTGAGGAGCCAGACTCTCGAGTCACAGATCCTGGGCAAACGACTTTCCTTTTCTCATCTGTGGTTAGTAATTTCTACCTCACAGTATGCTTGTAAAGATAAAGCATGCAAATGTGTTCAAAGCGCCTAGAGCAGTGCCTAGAATTTAAAATGTCTTCCACAGGCCCAGGCTCCAGGTGTCCTCACCTTTGCCTACTTCTTCCTCTTCACTATTTTTGGGGTTTGTTTTCTTTTGTGTTTTCTTTTGAGGGGGGCTGTTTTGGCTTTTTGTTTGTTTTTGGATAGGGTCTTACTATGTAACCTTGGCTGGCCTCGAACTCATCTAGATCTACCTGCCTCTGACTCCCAGATACTGGGATTTAGGGTTGTACCACTGCACTCAGGCTTGTTTTGTTTTCTTGAGTCAGGGTTTTGTAGCCCAGGCTAGCCTGGGATTCACTTCTGTCCTCCTGTTTCAGACTCCCAAGTGCTGGGACAGCGGTCAAGCACCACCACCTCCAGCTCTCTGCTCTTCACACTGTTTCCTACCTCAGGCCACACACATCCTTTCTTTTTATTAAAATAAAAAATCTAAGGGACTGGAGCAATGGCTCAGCAGATACACTGCCTGCCCTTCCAGAGGACTGGGGTTTAATTCCCAGAACCCACACAGCAGCTCGTCTGACTCCAGCCCCAGGAGATCCAGTGCCCTCTCCTGGCTTTCACAGGCGCCAGGCATGCACTTGGTGTACAGATACATGCAGGCGAAACAACTGTATACATATTTTTTTATTGTTAGTATTATTATAGGAGGGGGGAGTCTTTGGGAGCACATGCCATGCTGCATATGTGGAGGTCAGAGGACAACTTGGTGGGGTGGGGCCTGAACTCAGGTCCCCAAGGCTTGCACAGCAAGCATCTTTACAGCTGAGCCATCGAACTGTCCCCTCGGGTCAAATCGGATTATTATTTCTTATAGTATCCAACGCCCTTTCCTTTCACTCTTACACACTTGACATTCGGTACTTCTTTTTGTGTTTACCCATTCGTTAGTCTCTAAAGTCTGTAACATCAGGGACCATGTGTGCTTTTTCAGCACGTAGCAGTGCTTGCCATATTGTTTATCAATATTGGTTAAAGGAACAGATGAATGAATTGGACAGCTATGTCTGGACACGTATTGAACAATGGCTCACTTCCAGCTGGGTGGTGGTGGTGCACACCTTTAGTCCCAGCACTCTGGAGGCAGAGGATCAGGCAGATCTTTGTAAGTTTGAGGCCAGCCTACTCTACAGAGTAAGTTCCAGGATAGCCAGGGACACACACACACACACACACACACACACACACACACACACACAAAGAAAGAAAGAAAAAATGCTCTAAGGAAAGTATGAAGCAGGAGAGTAGGCATGGGTGAGGTCCTGCTACTACATAGCACCTCCATGAGCACACACATAGGAATAGTACACGTCATGGACATTTCTTGGTGCTCACCTTAGGGTACAGTTCCAGTACCAGTAAAGGCACAGAGGGCAGGAGGCCAGGGCCCCCCTGGCCAGCAGTGATAAAGCGCACAATGTGATCGTGCTGCAGGCCCGGCAGCTGGTACACAGCTCTCTCAGCTCGGAACTGGGCCACAGCCCTTGGGGGAAAGGCCTTGATGGCTACCATCTCACCCTGAAGCCTCCCGGCCCACACGACTGCGTGACCTCCTTCTTGGATTACCTGGTGGAAACACTACACTGAGTGTGAACCTCTGAGCTTGGCATCAGAGCCAGGCTTCCTTCCCAGCGGAACCTCCCGGAGTACCGGAGGAACCCACCCTCCTTCCCCGAAGCACCTGGGAGAAGCAGAGCTCAGCCAGCTCCGGCAGTTCCTCACTGCAGTCTCCTCCTGAGTCTGGCTCCGGGTCTGACCCACTACGCACTCTACAGGTCTTTCGTTGTAGCAGGGCTGAAGCAGAGAAGAACCTTAGGGAGGGCGCACAGGATGGAGGCAGCCAAGGGGCCTATGTGGAGATCCCAGAACCGGGGAGGTCAACAGAGCCTAGAGAAGGCTTGGAGCTTTGGGGAAGCATCTTGCTATCAGGGGCGGGAGAGAGATTAGTACCCAAGATGACGCTGCCCAGCAGCAGCACAAGGAACATCCCCAGCAACAGCAGCGCCATCCAGATGGGCCCACCTGGACAGCAAGGCAAGAAGACATGTGGGTGAGCGCGGAGCCTCTCCCCTCTTCCAAGATATTCTTTCCAAACCACCCCCATGCTGGTCACAAGCCCCCTTATCTCCCAGTCACCAGGGCAACCAACTTCCCAAGGCCAGGAGGAGGAAAACTTTGGGTGGGGGTGGGCTGAGAACTGGCCCTGGTTCTCATCCTGACCTATGCTCCTGCCCCCTCTGGGCTCTAGTATCCTGGAGAAGGAAACTACCTGGGGTAGGCTGGGGATCCTGGGGGCCAGGAGCCCCTTGGTTCCCTGAAGGAGGCAGAAGGCTGTAATTGGCATTGCAGAAGTCAGTGCTACAGGAGCATGTGAAGAGAGTGGAGCTGGGGCTTGGGTGGGCTCGGGGGATTGGGTCACAGTGCAGGGACTCACAGCCTGGCTCATCACTGTCTCGGCATCCTGATAGGATGGGATTAGGGGAAGGAGAAAAAGGAGAGAGAATACAATGAGGTTTGGGGGCAGAGAACAAATCCCTTCTCTATCAAAGGCATCCCTTCCATCTGACATGCTTTTTTTCTCCTCTACACATTCCACTTCTCCCCTTCCCTCTTGGCTGTCTCCTTGGACATGCCTCTCCCCTACCCTAGCTCTCACACACCAGTAATTTTGCCATTCACCTTGCATCTCCACGTGTGCCCGGCCATGGGTCAGATTCCAGATGGCAAAGCAGCAATGACTATAGAGGCAGCGGATGCTCTTGGGGGGGCCTGGTCTTGTATCCAGCACTTCCCCCAGTGTCTTTGTGCTTCCCCGAACTCCAGGAGCCTCAAAGAACACACAGGTCCTCCTGTTTGGGGACACTGAAGTCCAAGGTGAAGAAAGGGGAGTCAAGAAAGGAGTGAAGTCGGGACACACAGCAGCCAAAAGGAAAAGCAAACTATGATCCCAGGGTCAGTATGGCAGAGGCACAGGGTCAGCAGAGGTCCGAGGTCTGATCCCCACCCTGGGAACATGTGGCTGTGCCCTTCATCTTCATTCATCCAGCCCACTCACCTCTTCTCTTCCAAATGGGTAGCTGCTGCTTCAGGTACGCCTTTTCCCTTACTGGGCAGTGTAAAGACCTATCTGTAGACACTTACCTTGTGCAACTGCAGGAAGCAGTGTCCAAAGCCCCAGTGTCCCCAGCATCCTGCTAAAGGATGGCAGCAGGACAGCATAAACCAGCACAGCTACCCCAGCCAAGAATTCCTACAGATACAGGGCACCGTAGGGCTTCCAAGCCCTCAATCCCCAACTCCGCCCCCCTCCATCCTATCCCAGGCTCTGTGGGGGAGAAGGCTGCTGTGGGGGAGAAAACGGAGAGAAAGGGAGGAGCAGAGAACCAATCTCATATCCTTTCTTCAACCACCTCCTCTTTTCTCTGCAGAGTGGGAGGAAGGGACCTTGGCTGCCTGGCTGAGAACCCTGTGATAACTAACTTCAAAATCTCTACCCTTTGCTGACCTTGGAAGAAGGTGTGGGACCTTCAGCCTTTCTCAGACAGAGGTCAAGTGTTTAGAGCTACTCCACTATGCCCAAGATCCTTCCTAATCCATTATTGGGAGCTCAGATCAGTAGCATTCTGAACAGAGAAAGATTCCACAGTCCATACTACAGTTGATCTCATTTTCCAAACTTGAGAATCAGAAAGGATATGAAAATTTTCAGAGTTAAAAAAAAAATCTCAGGCTGGGTGGTGGTGGCACCTTTGATCCCAGCACTCAGGAGGCAGAGGCTTACACAGAGAAACCCCGTCTCAAAAAACAAACAAGTAACAACAACAAAATCACATTGTAGGGTTGGTGAGATGGCACAGGAGTCAAAAATACTTGCCGTTCTTGTAGAAGACCCAGGTCTGGTTACCAGCACCCACATGGTAGCTCACAGCTGTAACTAGTTCTAGAAGATCTGACACCCTTTTCTGTCTTCCATGGACACCAGGCATGCATGTGGTGCACAGACACACATGCAGCCAAAACACCCAGACAGATAAAATAAAACAAGAAAAGCAAGTGCTCCTAACTGCTGAGCCATCTCTCCAGCCACCCAAAATAAAGCTTTAAAATTGAAAATGGTAGCCAGGCAGTGGTGGTGGCACATGCCTTTAATCCCAGCACTCGGGAGGCAGAGGCAGGTGGATCTCTGTGAGTTTGAGGACAGCCTGGTCTACAAAGGGAGTTCCAGGACAGCCAGAGTTGTTACACAGAGAAACCCCGCCTCAAAAAACAAAACAAAATTGAAAATTTTTAGAATTCCAGCACTCAGAAGGCAGAAGCAGGTGGCTCTATGAATCTGAGGACGGCCTGGTTAGCCAGAGACCCTGTCTCAAAAAAAAAAAAAAAAATTGTTAGAATGGTAGTTTTGTTCTGTATTTTGCCATAATGAAGCAAGAAAACAGACAACATGGCGGTAGTGGACAGCTGCCTGGAGTATACAGGGAGCCCGAGCATAAGGAGTACAAAGTACTCATGCACACAGTCCCTAAGGATTCAAACACTAAGGAAATTACCATCGAGAAGATAACTTTTTTTTAAAAAAAAAGATTTATTTATTATGTATACAGCATTATGACTGCAAGCCAGAAGAGGGCACCAGATCTCATTACAGATGGTTGTGAGCCACCATGTGGTTGCTGGGAATTGAACTCAGGACCTCTGGAAGAACAGCCAGTGCTTTTAACCTCTGAGCCATCTCTCCAGCCCAGAGAAGATAACTTTTATTGAGCATCTACTATGGTTTTTTGTTGTTTTTTTTTGTTTTGTTTTTTTTGTTTGTTTTTGTTTTTCGAGACAGGGTTTCTCTGTGTAGTTTTGCGCCTTTCCTGGAACTCACTCTGTAGACCAGGCTGGCCTCGAACTCACAGAGATCCGCCTGCCTCTGCCTCCCGAGTGCTGGGATTAAAGGCGTGCCACTGCCCGGTGAGCATCTACTATGTTATAGAGAAAAGCCAGAGGTATGCACTTTTAAGTTATCTATTTTTTTTTGCTGAGATATTTATTATTATCTCCACTTTATAGGTAAGAAAATTCAGGCCGGGCGTTGGTGGCGCACGCCTTTAATCCCAGCACTCGGAAGGCAGAGGCAGGCAGATATCTGTGAGTTCGAGGCCAGCCTGGGCTACCAAGTGAGCTCCAGGAAAGGCGCAAAGCTACACAGAGAAACCCTGTCTCGAAAAACCAAAAAAAAAAAAAAGAAAATTCAGCATAGATGAGCTGTCCATGGTTATTCTGATGTAAAAAATAAAATTAAAAATAGAGCAGAGCTGAGATTTGAACCTAGGTATGTATGACTCCAAAGCAGGGGCTCTCTTCTCTGCATTATACAGTGTTGCCTTAAAACAAATCCAAACTTCAGCAACTGGAGAAATGTTTCCATTCTGGGCATGGTGGCACAAACCTTTAATCCCAGCACTCAGGAGGCAGAGGCAGGTGGATCTCTGCAAGTTTAAGGCCAGCCAGTTCCAGGACAGTAATGGTTATATAGACTGTGTCACAAAAAATAGATATACTGTTTACAATATTTCAATATTTGAATTTGGATTGCTGAAAAGTGTGTACCACAACATGTCAGCAGGTTACCAACTAGGAAGGGAGAGTACAGTTCAAAATCTCACCACCAGGGGTCAGCAGACATAGGAAGGAATTGGTCCCTGTCAAGAGGGCCTCCTCAGATGACTAATAATCACAGTACACTCCAGAATGTCCTAAGCTTCAATACTATAGTATAAAGGGAGGCCCATCGGGTGTGTAGAGGCCATATCTGTGTAAACAAAGAGGTCTGTGGCTTGTGTTGCAATAGAGACAGGAATGCAGTATCATTTTCCCCGGAGTAGGAAACCAGTCATAAGTAATCATTTCATTCCTGCACCTGTGAGCAGCTGGCTTCAAAGAGAACTGGTCAAAGGGGACTGGTCCCCTGGTCCCTGGTTCCTATCCCTGTGGAAGCTGACTGGAAACCTTTGCTTAAAATGACCAATCTTAGATCAGACGTGAAGGTACCAGCTCATGGAGGGCCTTTGGGGGGGAGGGGGGGGATACATGAAAGGAGACACTAGCTGTGAAACAGCAGCTGGAGAAGACAGGGCTAGAGACAGACTCACACCCTTCCTTGGGCCCTTCTGGAAGTCTGCAGGCTGTGCTAGCAAGGTGGGATACTGTTTAGTTTCCGGTGTCTTCCTTCACCAGCTCCCAGACCAGGTAAGTGGGCATCTGTGTAGTTGAAGAACAAATGGCTTCCTTTGTCTGGAATGTCTCTGGAGACCCTTTCCTCCAGACTGGGAGCAGGGTAGGGATGCAGCAGCAAGGCCATCTCCTCAGCCAAAGCCTTGGGTCACTACTTCTTTCAAAGACAGAAACAACCCAAAAGTCAGTGATGGCTCATTCCTGTAGGCTCAGTCTGAAGCAGGAAGTCTGCTGCAAGTCTGAGGCCATCTTGGGCTATATGGTCAATCCCAGGCCATCACGGACCAGAGTGAGACACTGGCTCAAAGAGAAAGGGGGGGGGGGGGGGGCTGGAGAGACAGAATCTGATGCCTGAGTTGGAATCCCAAGCACTGACAGAGAAAACTGTGTGTGGCTGTGAACACACAGAACCCAGGCTTATTGGGTAAGGGTGCTTACTGCTTTTATAGAGGATCCCAGTTCAGTTTCCAGTTCACAAACATCTGTAACTATAGCTCCAAAGGAGCCAATATTTTCTTCTGGCCTCCTTAGACACCTGCATGCCTGTGCATGCACACATGCACACACACATATGCATAAATGTGTGTGTGTGTGTGTGTGTGTGTGTGTGTGTGTGTGTGTGTAGTGTAGTGTAAAGAGTCTGGGCTGGTGACACAGGCCTGTAATCTCAGTTCCTTGGCTGAGGCAGGAGGATTACAACCTCAAGGTCTGCTGGGATACAGAGAGTTCAAGGCCATTCTATACAATTTTGGAAAAAAAAAAAAAAAACCTAGATACAGTGGCACACACCTTTGATTCCAGCACTCAGGAGGCAGGCAGAGGCAGGGGAAATCTCTGTGAGTTCGAGACCAGCCTGGTCTACAGAGTTCCAGGACAGGCTCCAAAGCTACAAGAAACCCTGCCTCAAAAAACCAAAACCAAAACCAAACAAAAAAAGAAAGAGAGAACACCAAGGGTTATTCCCCTTTATCTACAGAACACTTAGATAAAACTGTCCAGCAGAGACGCTTCCAAGTCAAAAGAAAAGTTCAGGCTGAAGGTGTGCAAGAATGACTTTTAAATCTGCAGCATGCGTGTAAAAAGCTGAACATGGCTGTTTGCACCTGAATCCCAGCACTGTGGGAGCTCCACTCCCTCAGGCAGAATCTGGAAACTCACTGGCCCTGCACAACTGAAATGGTAAGCTTCTGGGTCAGTGGGAGACCCTTTTATTCCTAATGACTTACTTATTTTATATGCATTGGTGTTTTGTCTAGATGGCCTGTGTTAGGTTGTGAGATCCCCTGTAACTGGAGTTACAATTGAGAGCTGCCATGTGGGTACTGGGAATTCAACCTGGGTCTGCTGGAAGAGCAGCCAGTGTTTTTAACTGCTGAGTCATCTCTCTAGCTTTGCGAGATTCTTTCTTTTTTCTTTTTTCTTTTTTTTTTTTAAAGATTTATTTATTTATTAGGTATACAGCGTGTATGACTACAGGCCAGAAAAGGGCACCAGATCTCGTTACAGATGGTTGTAAGCCACCATGTGGTTGCTGGGAATTGAACTCAGGACCTCTGGAAGAGCAGTCAGTGCTCTTAACCTCTGAGCCATCTCTCCAGCCCCCGCGAGATTCTTTCTTAAGAGAATAAGGCAGAGTGTGATAGAGAAAGATACCTGATGTCCTCTATTCTCCAAACCCATGTGCATGTATACACCCCTTCCCCACACAAACTATTTGGGGGTCATCAGTATGTATGAAAATAGCTAGTGGGCAGTCAGGTATGGTGGCACACACCAGTAATCCCAGGATTTAGGAGGCACAGACAGTAAGGGTGTGTTTACCTGTGGAGACAGACAGAGGTGTGTGGGTGGGTGGGGGAGACAGATGGAAGGGGCCTAAGATGGAACACAATGCTTAAGTGTCAAAGTAATGTCTCTGACAGAGCCTAGAAAGGCTGGAGAAGACACAAGAGTGTATCAGTGTCACTTTGTTTATCTAGTGTTGGCTGACTTAATTTTTCACTGCGATACACACACACACACACACACACACACACACACACACACACACACGACAGAGAACCACTATGTAGACCAGGTTGCCCTCTAACAGAGGTCCACCTGCCTCTGCCTCCTGAGTGCCGAGATTACAAATGGGAGCCAACACATTTGTCTTTTTTTGTTTATTTTTTTTTTGAGACAGGGTTTATTTGTGTAGTCCCAGCTGTCCTGGAACTCACAGAGATCTGCCTGCCTCTGCCTCCTCAGTGCTGGGATTAAAGGCGTGTGCCACCACTGCCCGGTCACACTTGTCTTATATTTATTCTTTACACCTATTTGAGTGTTGTGGTGAACACACATGTGGAAGTCAGAGACCAACCCTCAGGAGCTGGTTCTCTTTCCACCACTTGGATCCCAGTTTCAAACTTGGCTGTCAGGCTGCGGGGAAAGCACCTTTATTTGTTAAAGTATCTAGCCACACACACACCCTTTTTTAAGCCAACAGAAAGTCTTTTTGACTTTATTAACCAATTAACTTTTTCCCAGCCCGATCAGTTTACCCTCCTTCCTCCCCCCAACCCCCTCTGCCCCCACCTCATCCACTCCTCCCTTCCCCTCCCCGTGTATGAGCCAGCCATGGCATATCAAGTTGTGGCAAGACTAGGCACCTCCTCTCCTGTAAGGCTGGATGAGACAACCCAGCAGAAAAGGGTCCTAAGAGCAGGCAACAGCTGCCCACACATCACTCTGCCAGGAGTCCTACAAGAAGACCAAGTCACACAACTGTAACTCATGTGCAGAGAGCCCATGCAAGTTCTCTGGTTGGCAATTTGGCCTTCATGAGCCACATGAACCCAGGTCAGTTGACGTTTTCCCATGGTGTCCTTGGCCCTGCCTAGCCAGCCCCTTTCTACATTTTATTTACTTTTTAAATTTAGAGACAGCCTCACTATGTAGCCTTGGATATCATTTTTTTTTTTTTTTTTTTTTTTGTTTTTTTCGAGACAGGGTTTCTCTGTGTAGCTTTGCGCCTTTCCTGGAGCTCACTTGGTAGCCCAGGCTGGCCTCGAACTCACAGAGATCCGCCTGGCTCTGCCTCCCGAGTGCTGGGATTAAAGGCGTGCGCCACCAACGCCCGGCCAAGAGATATCATTTTTAAATTATGTTTATATATGTATGTCCTCCTGTGCGCAGGGTCTTCAGAGGCTAGAAGAGGGCACTGATCTGGAGCTGGAGTTACAGGCAGTTGTGAGCTGCCAGATGTGGATGCTGGGAACTAAACTTGGGTCCTCTGAAAGAGCAGCAAGCATTCTTAACTACTGTCTCCCTGGCCTCTTGTGGTTTGTTTTGTTTGAAGCAAGGTCTCACTGTGTAGCCCTAGCTGCCTTTGAATTCACAAATATCTACCTACCTTTGCCTTCAGAGTGCTGTGATTAAGGTGTGCATGTCCACATTCATCCCTCACAGAAACCTTTGTTTGTTTTGTTTTGTTTTTTCCCGGTTTTTCGAGAGGGTTTCTGTGTAGTCTGTAGATCAGGCTGGCCTCGAACTCAGAGATCCACTTGGCTCTGCCTCCTGAGTGCTGGGATTAAAGGCCTTGTTTGTTTGTTTGTTTGTTTGATACGCATTCTATTTCTGTATTGCATTTGTGGAGGTCAGAGAACCACTTGCAGGGAGTCTGTTCTCTCCTCCAACCACATGGGTCCCAGGGGTTGAACCCAAGTTGTCAGCTCAGCAGCAAGGACCTTCACCCCTTGAGGCATCTCACTGACCCATCAGCATCACACTCTGCCACAAGAACATTTAAAGATGCAGCAGTCACCAATCAGGAGCACACTGCTGCAGAGAGAAGTCACTGGTGCGGCAACCAGGTGGCTGACGGTAACCTGAAAATTTTTGAAAGGATGGGTGCTAACAAAATGGTCTGAGGTGAATAAAGAAGAGGAAAATGGGTGTAAATTGCTTCCACTAACTTTGGGAATGATAATAATTAGATCAGCAACCTGAAAAGGAAGCAGACTTTTTTCAGAATGGGGCTGGGGGAGAGGGAGACCAGGAACATGCTCATAAGCTGAGGAGGGAACCAAAGGGAGCCTGAAGATGAAAGGAGAAAATCATCAAAACAAAGAACAAAGAGCAGTCGAATGGGAGCAAAATGGGTGTTCCTCAAACAGGGGAAAAAAACAAACAAAAAACAGCATTTCTTTCCTAGGAAGACGAGATGAGGCAAACTGGTGGAAAAATAATTTGTGATGAGGTGAGGGTCAATTTGAAGAAATTTCAGCTTCCATTTTCTCCATGAAGCACAAAGCTGACAATGAGGTCAAGATAGAAGAAACAGCAACTGGTGGCATCTGTCTCACGTGCCCCACCAGAGAGGCCTTGGCAGGAAGGCCTGTCTCTTAGCATTTTGCCTTAGCTTTAGTACCAGATAAATAGCAAAGGCTCAAAATACATTTATTGAATGAACAGATGACACTATTCTTTTTTTTTTTTTTTTTTTTGAGACAGGGTTTCTCTGTGTCGCTTTGCGCCTTTCCTGGAACTCGCTTGGGAGACCAGGCTGGCCTCGAACTCACAGAGATCCGCCTGCCTCTGCCTCCCGAGTGCTGGGATTAAAGGCGTGCGCCACCACCGCCCGGCCAGATGACACTATTCTAAGCTCAGTTTTCAGGCTGTCAAAACAACACATCTGGCTGGGTAGTGGTGGCACTCGCCTTTAATCTCAGGACTGGGGAGGCAGAGGCAGAGGCAGATCTCTGAGAGTTGATACTAGCCTAGTCTACAAAGAGTTCCAGGCTAGGCAGGGCTATACAGGGAGACCTTGCCTCAAAAATAAGAAAGTAAATAAATAAATAGAGCACATATCTGAGAACATGGCTTGGTCACTAACGTGCTCACCACAATAGCATGAGGAACTGACTTAAAATTCTTCAGCACCCAGTTAA
Source organism: Peromyscus attwateri (assembly GCA_902168425.1). Lineage (NCBI taxonomy): Eukaryota > Metazoa > Chordata > Mammalia > Rodentia > Cricetidae > Peromyscus > Peromyscus attwateri. The sequence continues at coordinate 23,999 of CABHPP010102823.1, read as the reverse complement.
AAAGCTGGATGTGGTGGCATGCGCTTGTAATCCCAAGAGGCAGGAGGGTATCTGGAGCTCTATCATCTAATCTTGCTGAGTTACTGAGGTCCAGCAACCCTATCTCCAAAAATAAGCATGGGTGTGTACCCTGCATTCACTGCACACAGGTATCATGCATACCCAGAGGGGTGAACTTCCAATAAAGCCAAATGTTAAAATGTTATATTTTAATGGCTACACAAGAGGCAATAAAAACGACTGAGTTAACCCATGATTAAGTATTGATAAGCAGGTAGGTACAAGAAGTCAAGTAAGAAAGATAATTAGAAAGCTGTTAACTATAGTATAAACAGCTGACCAAAGATTTCTTTGAAAGGTTTAAGAGGAAATAAAACCAGTGGGTTAGAATATTAAGGAGATAACATCTATTCAGAAAGACCCACAGTCCATATTTAATGTTAGATACAGGCTAGTACTACATATATGTAAAATGTTATAGCAGGCTGCTGAGATGCCTTAGTGGGTAAAGGCACTTGCCACCAAGCCTGACAACCCCAGTTCAATCCCTGGGGATACACAGGTAAGAGAACAGACTTCTACAAGTTGTTCTCTGATCTCCACGTTCACACTATGGCATATTCACTCACCCACATACACACATACACAATTAAATAAATGTATTAACATTTTTTTCATTTTTTGTTTTGTTTCTCGAGACAGGGTTTCTCTGTGTAGCCCTGGCTGTCCTGAAACTCGGCTCTATAGACCAGGCTGGCCTTGAACTCGGAGATCTACAGGCCTCTGCCTCCCAAGTGCTGGGATTAAAGGCATGCACCACCACCAGGCATTTTGTTAAATATGTGTGTACAAGGTGGAAGAGAATTGGACACCCAAGGTTGTCCTATGATCTCCATGTGCACCGACACATGAGCACCTGCATTCACATGCAGAGTTGTTTAGATGGATTTCTAAGTACATACCTGTAATGAGAGTACTTGGGAATCAGAGGCAGGAAGATTGTCTTGAGTTCAAGGCCAACCTAGGCTAGAGACATTATGTTAAAAAGAAGAAAGAAAAAGAAAAGAAAAATGAGGGGGGAACTGAGCTATCTAAAAATCCTTTGCAACTTTTCTATAAATCTAAAATGACTTTTCCCCCTAAAAGACACTATTCCAAAATAAACAGCTTATTTCTTTTTTTCAATTTTTTATTATCATGTATACAGTGTTCTGCTTGCATGTGTCCCTGCAGGCCAGAAGAGGGCACCAGATCTCATTACAGATGTTTGTGAGCCACCATGTGGGTGCTGGGAATTGAACTCAGGACCTCTGGAAGAGCAGCAGCCAGTGCTCTTAACCTCTGAGCCATCTCTCCAGCCCATAAACAGCTTATTTCAAAGGTGGGTAGATACATAGTTCAGTTGGTAGTGTGCTTTCCTACCTACACATAGGGCCACAGGTACATACTTGGAAACCTCGCACTAAGAAGTGGAAGCAAAAATACAAAAGTTCAGGATCCTGAGCTACATATGGGGTTGGAAGCCCATCCTCTCTGTTAGAGACTGCCCATCCTCTCTGTTAGAGACTATCTAAAATTCAGGGTGCGGTGGTAGTGGCGGGCACATTGGGAGCTGGAGGGATGGTTCAGCCAGCAGTTAAGAGCACTGACTACTGGTCCACAGGACCCAGGTTTGTTTCCTAGCACACACATGGCAGCTTACAGCCATCTGAAATTCCAGTTCCAGGAAAATCTGACCCTCCAGCCTCCATGAAGTAATGTACAGACATGCATGCAGACAAAACACCCATACACATTAAAATAAAAATAAATCTTAAGTACCAGCACCTGGGGAGGCAGTGGCCAGCAGAAGGCAGGTAGATCTCTATCCCTTACAGCTCGGCCTGGTCTACACAGTGAGTTCCAAACAGCCAAGGCTACATAGACCTACTCTTCTCATAAACAAAAGTGTGGTGTTGATGGAGATATGGCTTGTGCTGAGTCTGTTGCCCAGCCTAATCATCTGAGTCTAAGCCCTGGTACCACATGGTTGAAGAATCAACTCCTGCAAATTGCCCTCTGACCTCTACATGCATTGTGGCAAACATGTGCCCCACCTAACACAAATGCAGGAAAAAAATTACAGAAGTTGGAGTGGCCCCTATTCCTCATGGTCTTTCAGTCATCTTTTTGGGGGTGCTGGGAATCACACTCAGCATCATGCATGGTAATGAAAGTACTTCATCATTGAGCAATGAAGCCTAACCGTTGTTGTCAACTCCCCGACCCCAGTTTTTAATTTTTTGAGACAGATTTCCAACCTGACCTGGAACTCCCTATGTAGACCAGTCTGGCCTCTCAAATTCACACTAACCCAACCTACTCAGCTTTCCCAGTGCTGGGATTATAGGCATGAACTACCAAACCTGGAAGTCTCCCACATTTCTATATAGTCAAAGCACACTGATCTGCTCATGAAACCTCATCTAAGATTAAAGTGTAGAGTAAATGCACTGATTAAAATGTATGGGAGCACAATGTAGTATAGCTACAACATTTGTTGAATTCAAAATAGGAAGTTACCACATACTCCCCATTCCCAACCCTCTCAATACACCAGAGACATGATTTATTAAAAAAATTTTAATTGGTTTACAAAGGAGCTACAGACTACATTGAAACTAATCTTTGTACAAAAGGCAGAGAGATTAAGATAGAGATATAGAGAAAAAGATACTGAGATACCCCAAAACACCCAGGGACAAAGTTAGGGGGAGAGAGATAAGGAAGATACAAAAGGAGCAGGAAGACAAGATATTAACATCGTACATACACAAGAGTGAGGGTAGAGAACAAGGTGAGTGACTGTTTAGAAGTATTTACCCACACAGCCCTGGTGGTAATTGGATTGGAACCCACAACAAACACAGCTTAAGGTTTAAAGGCAACAGTGGTATGGAGACTGGTTATTGCCAGTATTAAGAAAGATAAATTTGTTTTAGGCACCAAATTGGAGCACTACTCCTCTGCCCTGGGATGACAGACTTGGGAGAGGGAAGCAGGCCCTAGGACAGCTGCCTTTGGTTTCCTCAGATCAGTATCAGCATATTCTCTTCAGACTTCATGCCTAGTCTTTAGCTAGATAAGGGCTATTAGGATGTTACTGGGAAAAATGAATCATCAGAAATATGAAGAACTGCCATTATCCACATTTTTTAAGCGCAGTTATTGGAAAAGCTGGGTAGATAGAATCAACTCCCTAGTGGAGAAGGCACAGTGTGATTCCTGAAGGCAAGAAATAGGAAAGCACACAACCAAGCAGATGTACCAACAGTCTTCTCTACCTGAAGCCCCAGCCTAATTTGTCACACTCAACCCCTATGAGCTGGGACTTAGAGGAGCTGAAGAACAGATGAGTCCCTGTGTTTTCTTAGCCAAGAGAAGGAAGGTTGGGCTGTTTGATAAGGAAGGGGCAGATGAGAAAAAAATACTTTACTTTCTCAGATGAGTGCTGTGGAGAAATCCTTTTGGGTTTAGGAAGTCAGAGCAGAAATGACTCAGGGAAGGAATGGAGCCAAGGACTGCCCCTCTTCTCCCTTTCCCTGTCTTCCATCTATAGCACATGAGCCAAGTCTGGAAGAGGGAGTAAGAACTTAAGCTAAAGGCTGCTTAATGTCTTTCTGGGGGATGGTGTTTAGGGAAGGCAGACAAAGAAAAGAAACAGGTCAACCTCAAAGCTGGACTACTCATCCTCCTAGATGAGATCTGTACCCCCGGAGCAGAGCCAAGAGAGGAACTAAAAAGAACAGTCTTCTACACCAAAGTAATAACCTGCCCATGTTTTATCAGCAGCTTTCAAAGCAGTGTTTTCCGGGATTGGAAAAGTGCCATACCCTCCTCTCCCCAAAGCAACTGCTGCTACCGTTATCCTTGTAAGTTATTGGCTCTTCTAAGAGAAGTCGAAACTCTGAGATTTCAAACATTTCTCCTTCCAACCCCAAGAGGCTACCCAACTTTGTATCGGGAAAGCAAAACAAAGCAAAGACTGAGGCAGTTACACTATCCTCCTTTCCTTGGTACCTGATCTCTAAACCAATTCTGATCTAATCCCAAGGTCCAAAAGGCATTAGGGCATTTAAAACTGAATGAAAACTTGAATCATGTAGCACCAGGGCTCCCTCAAAGTATAACAGAGGCCTGATTAGCACCCCCAAAAGAACCCCTCAAAAAGTATCCAAATTTATTGCGGCCTAACAAAGATCTGCAGCTTCCAGTATTCACATAATGTGAAGTATTAACAATACAAAATATATCCTGAAAGTCAAACACCTGCAGTTCATAGTGCTTCCTCAGATTTGTTAAAAAAATACAATGCTTAGTTTTCTATATAGGATATACAAAAGCAAAAAATATATATGTATATAGTAGAAATAAATCAGCCATAGTAATTTACAGCTTTAGTCTCCAACCCTCCCCAAATTATAACACCTTCACCCCATACTGCAGTCTATACTTTTTGCAATTAAAGGTTCTATTTATTCTGAAACCAGACTGAGAAATATCCATTATATTGCATTTTGAATAGCACCCCCAAAAAGAGTGCCTGCTAGGAGGTCCCCAAAGCAAGATGATGGGTTGGTCCTTTCTAGGAAAAATATTATGCAGATGAATATGAATGGGCAACCCAGAAAAGGGGGATGAATACTTAACTATTTCTGCTGGGCATGGTGGCACACATCTGTAACCCCAGCACTTGAAAGGCAGAGGTGGGTAGATCTCAGAGTTCAAGGTCAGCCTGAACATAATAAGTTCAGACCAGCCAAGATTATACAGAAAGACCTAACAAGATTACTACAGATGTGGTCACCCACCACCCTGCAAGGTATAGTCGTTTAAAAAAAAAATAAGTAAAAGATCATGAAGGCTGGACATGGTGACATATACCTGTAATCCCAGCACTAAGGAGGCAGAAAAATTATCCAAAATTCAAGGCCAGTCTGAGTTACATAGTGAGTTCCAGGCTAGCCTGAGCTACAGAATAAAACCCTGTCTCAAAAAAAAAGAAAAAAGACAAACAAAAAAATTCCAAACCAAACAACAAAAAGGTAATGAAAAGAATTTCAGGGAAAAAAAAAAAAATTCAGAATCAATGAGTAGGTCAATTATGTTAAATTCTGATGGCCCAAAGTTTGGAGAAAGGTTATTTTTCAGTAATGAGACCCTGACTGGAGGAATGTAGTCTCTTGACTATCTGTGAAGGCCAAGTGGCTCCTAGACAGGAAGACAGAAGCAGAAACTGCTTCCATTTTAGGGTCAAATAAGACACTGGAGAAGGAAATAGGAAAAGCAGAAAGAATCTGATGCAAATTAATTCATGGTAATGTTAATGAAGCAGATGTTGAGGGTAAATCATTAGCTTTTCACCCAAGAGAGAAAACACCAAATAACCTATCTAAAGGCGTATAGTCCTTGGCATCATTATGTCAGCATGTATCCAATCACCTCATACTGAAGATTCTATTCCTTGAAATGATCTAGCAAAATACTGCACATTCCAGTGAGTTATCCTGCCCCTTCCTCCAGAGATGCCATAGTACATGATTATAGACATAAAGTAACAAGGTTTGAGTTCTGCTTTTCTGTGAGAATAAAAGGTGTCATGGTGACTGAGGACGGATAACTTTTACTTCAACATTAATAACGTGATCTGGGGAAAATCCCTTGAAATATTTCCTGAGTCTTGATAACAGAATTAAGTCAGCACAGAAAGGACCAAATGGAATAGACTAATGTTAGAGAATTAAAGGCTCTTGTATTTCAGACTAATACCACCACAAACTTACCAAGAATCTAGTTTAGATGGAATTTACATAAAATGTATAATAGTATAATCTATTTGTAGCCAAGATAAAGAAAGTTTAGAACAAGGACTCCGCTATAGATTTGGATGTTGATTTCATTTTCAAACACAAAAATAGTTTCTTCTTTAGAAAGTGCACTAGGATATCCCCCCACCCCATTCATAATTGTAACTGATTTAGCATAAGCAGAGAACTGACCTCAGGATCATACCCAAGTTTTATAACCAATTTCTAGGTAACAGGCCTGAAAGGCATTTTAATCTGAATTTATTTTCCAACAATTTCAAATATAAGTTCTCATCTGCACGTAGATATTTACAGGCACAAACACCCATTCACACGCACAGTCATACACAAACAGTTTACTTTCTCTATCAGATCAGGGTAATTTTTTATTGCAGATCTCTTTAAATATTGGCTAACAGAAAACCTATCCCCAACCTAATAGATTACACACATACACACAACCACTTCCATACTTCCTCACAGTGAACAGCTCTCTGACAAGATACCAGAAGGTCAAGAGAGACAATGCTTTAATGGCTGGGCCTTGAGGACAATTCTGGTTGCATTTAAGTCTCAGTGTCAAATGCACTGAGTTTCCCTGCCGATATAACTTTTGGATCAGTCTCTTCTGGAATCAGGCCATGGAAAAGCAGGATAGTTTCTCCCAATCTCTCCTATAATCCACAGTGGTAAGACAAGATTTCTCTTTGTTCTGGGCTATCGTCCCCATGATTGTGTGCTTCCTTTTCCCTTAGGAACCACCCAAGTACATACAAGGAAGAGTTAAGGGGAAAATTTTTTTAAAGAACTACTCTTTTGCCACTGGCACAAGTTTTGCATTCTACAGAATGAAAAGTCAGAACAGATTCACTGGCTGATGCTCCTTAACATTAAAACATTAACAGGAAGGAACTACAGAAATGTTCAAAAGAGGAAGTGTACTTCCTTTCAGTGTGTGAACTCAGAAGCCCATACATTAAGGCTTAAAGCTATTTGGAAGACAACGATACTGAAATCCAAATAATTCCACTAACCGAGACTATGAGTTATTTCCTTTTCTGAGAACAACACCTTTTTCCAACTGAAAGCTGCTGCCTACTATTTGACCATTTTTTGACAGTTTATATACAACAATCCCAGATTATCTCCCTCAAAGGGTCTCTTATCCAATTCCACAGAGAGACTTCTGACTCCTGATGTTTAGAGCTACTAATAGAGGGAGATGATTTTGACTCTCCAGCACTGAGAAGGTGCCTGCGTCAGTAGTAATTTGAAACTCCCTCCATAGCTACTTCAAGCATCAGACTGCACTTCAAGGCTTTTCCATTCTGCTGTTGAAACTAAGCTCTTTAAAATATTGACCAAAGTGCCTAATCCGGGGATCACTGTCAAAAACAACACAGGAAGTGATCATGTGAGAGAAGGGGAGAAAAAAAAAGTCAGGAAAGGAGCGCAAGGAGCTGATCCCAAATAAAACAACAAAATTAAGAAAGAAGACACATTATATATGTATATATGAACTAAAAGCAGAGCATATCGATGCTTACTCTGGTGGGATGCCAGGACAACATTTATAGAAAAGCTTGATGTGTCATGATAAGGCTCAGCCATTGAGAAATAAGGCAATATTAAAAAAAAAAAAAAAAATGACCAAGGTATTTTTGGTCACAGAATGGTCTTTTTCCTCCTCCCAGCCAACCCCTGTGAAAGCATCTCTATATATTTTTATATATATATATATAATATAGAATCTGTTTTTGTTAAAAAGTATTTCAATGATCATATATATTTATCAAGGCATGATGGCTTTGGGGGGTGGGGTGGGGTGGGGATCCATCATGGGAGAGCTCAGAGGGGAAACGCAGGAAGGGGAGGCTGGGGTAAGAAGTATAAGAAGAACCTGGGATGAAATAAATGCTTATCAAAGGGTGGCACCAACAGAATTTTCACTAATATTTTCCATTTTCAAGGAGTCACCAGTGACAGATGGGTGCCACAATCCCATCTCTTCTCTTGTACCCTCCCCCAATTCTTCCCACCACCAAGCACATTAATGCCTCATGGCTCTCTCCTCCACATGTCTCTTGGACCCATGCTATCTTGCATCCCAGGCTTGGTGAGTATTGGCCCATATGTCTCTGGCCCTAGGTGTCTAATCTCAGAAACCATTGCCACTGATATTAATGGACTGTAGCTCTGTCACCTGCATGACGTTGATGCCACTGTTGGCAAGACGGGCAATACCCTCTGGACAGATGGCCTCCATGGCTACCATATTGGTGGTAATAAGGGCTGAAGGAGTGGCAGTGCCACTGCCTTCTGAACCTGCCCCACTGTCCAGGGGCAAAGTGCCCACACTCAGGGCGACCCCTGGGCCTCCCTTTTTGTTCTGGTGGGTCTTGATATGCTTTGACAGGTGATCACTCCTCATGAAACGCTTAGGGCACTCTGGGCAGGCAAATTTCTTCTCACCTAGATAAAAAGCAAAAGATAACCCAAAAACAGTCAGAACAAAAATGAGGTTGATATATGTCCTTCAAAATCTCACTTAAGGGGGGCTAGAGGGATGGCTCAGTGGTTAAGAGCACAGGCTGCTCTTCCAGAAGTCCTAAGTTCAATTTCTAGCACCTACATGAGGGCTCACAACCATCTGTAATGAGATCTGGTGCCCTCTTCTGTCATGCATGTATACATGCAGGCAGAACACTGTATACATAATAAATAGATAAATCTTTAAAAAATCCCAGTTAAAATGGAGCTTCTTCTTAAAACCTCCCAGATTAATCCAAGTGCTCTTTGAGACACACTCAGTTTCACATGTAAGTTGTTCAGGATTTGCATTCACTTCATAGGCGTATCCTGTCTTCCCTTTTTGTCTATTTCTCTTCTTCTCTTCCTTGAGTCTCACTCACCTGTATGTGTGCGTTTATGTCTCTGAAGCTCATCGGAACGTGTGAAGCGCTTCCCACAGTATGACCAGTTACACATGAACGGCCGCTCCCCTGTATGCCAGCGCAAGTGTGCACGGAGATGTGAGGTCTTGCCATATACTTTGCCACATCCTTGGATGTGACAAATGTGCTGTTTCTTTTTACCAGGATCTCCAGAGCCTCTAAGAATGAGAACATAGTGATTGATCACTCTGGAGACAGACATTAAAGAACCAAGAAGCGTCAGCAGCATTACCTAACCCATTCTTCTGTTTGTCTTGGATACAGGGTCTCCATGTAGCTCTGGCTGTCCTGGAACTCCATTAAGTTGACCAGGTTGCCTTTGAACTCACAAATTCACTTGCCTCTGCTTGCTGAGTGCTGGGATTAAATGTGTGTGCCACCCACCTTTAATCCCAACACTTGGGAGGCAGCAGCGGGCAGATCTCTCTGAGTTCGAGGCCAGCCTACTCTACAGAGTTGAGTTCTAGGATAGGCTCCAAAGCTACACAGAGAAACTCCGTCTTGAAAAAAAAAACAAAAAAACAAAAACCAAAAAAGTGTGTGTGCTACCACACCTGCCACTAAGATTTACTTTTTTAAAAAATATTTTTTAACCTTTATTTATTTTATGAGTATTTTGTCTGCACATATGTATATGCACCACAGCATGCCTGGTACCGAAGGAGGTCAGAAGAAAATGTGAGATCTCCTGAACTGGAGTTAGAGATGGTTGTAAGCTACCATGTGGGTGCTGGGAACTGAAACCAATCCTCTGGAAGAACAGCCAGTTCTCTTAGCCAATGAGCCATTGCTCTAGACCCTGTAGTTTTGTTTGTTTGTTTGTTTGTTTGTTTTTAGACAGGGTTTCTCTGTATAGTTTTGGTGCCTGTCCTGGATCTCGCTCTGTAGACCAGGCTGGCCTCGAACTCACAGAGATCCTCCTGGCTCTGCCTTCTGAGTGCTGGGATTAAAGGCATGTGCCACCACCGCCGGCTTAAACATTTATTTTCATTGGGAGCTGGAGAGATGGTCCAGTGGTGCTTTTGCTCTTCTAGAGAACTGAGGTTTGATTCTTAGAAACTACACTGGGTAGCTCACACCTCCAGATTCAGAGAATCTAAAGCCCTCTTCTGGCCTATTAGCTGCAGGGACATACACAAATAAACCTTTTAAAAAAGAAAGAATATATTTGTGTGTGGGTGTGTGCATGTGAGTACAGGTGCCTGAAGAAGCCAGAGGCATCAGATCCCTGCAGCTGGAGTCATAGGCAGTTATGAGCTACCTGATGTGGGTGCCAGGAACTGAACTCAGGTAGCAAGTTCTTAACTACTGCCATCTCTGCAGCCCCCTATTTCTTTGGGTTTTTGTTTTGTTAAGTTTGTTTCTTGAAAATATCTTATGTAACACAGGCTGCCTTTGAAATCTTGATTAAGCAGGCTAGGCAAGCTCTTTTTAGTTTTATTTTATGTGCATTAGTGTCTTGCCATGGGTTTCAGGTCCCCTGGAACTGGAGTTACAGACAGCTGTGAGCTGCCATGTGGGTGCTGGGAATTGAACCTGGGTCCTGTGGAAGAGCAGTCAGTGCTCTTAACCACCGAGCCATCTTTCCATCCCAGGATCTCTTATACTAAGATATAATCTGCACTTCCTCCAACCCTGTACACCCTTTTTTTTTAGGGGGGGATGGAAAAGAGCTTTGAGGCTGGGTCTCATATAGCTCAGGCTGGCCTCAAACTTACTATATAGATAGCCAAGACTAACTGTGATCTCCTGGTCTTCTTTTTTCTACCTTCCAAGCACGGGAATTATATAGGTATGAGCCACCACCACACTTGGCATCAATGATAAATCTTCAGCTGATTGTAGTTCTTAGCTTCCAAATTCCAATTTATAGATTACCTTCCCCAGAGATGTTTTTAAAAATGGGCAGAGGTGATGCACGCCTTTAATCCCAGCACTCGGGAGGCAGAGATAGGCGTGTATCTTTGTGAGTTCAAGGCCAACCTGGGCTACAGAGTGAGTTCCAGGAAAGGTGCAAAGCTACATAGAGAAACCCTGTCTTGAAGGAAAAAAAAAAAATTGGGGACAAGCCAGTTGTGGTGGTGCAATTCTAGGCTAGGCTGGTCAACATAGTAAGTTGCAGGACATGCAGGGCTACATAGAGAAACCCTGTCCTACTCCTCCAAAAGGGTGAGAGGTACTAAGGACTTGAACTCAGGTCCTCTTATTTTCATAGCAAGTACTATTACCCACTGAGCTGCCTGCCAAGCACAGTATCAGAAATTTAACGGAGAAAGGAGAAAGGGTTGGATTAAACAAGAAATGAAAACAGACAGACAGGTGCAATAGTACATGTCTGTAATCCTAGCTATGTGGGGGACTAAATGTGGACTACTTCAGCCTAGACCAGGTAATATAGCAAGATCCTGTCTGTCTTCAAGTCTCAAAATTATGCTAGCCAAGTTCTATAATGTCTTTGCTAAGCCAAGTTTATTTTATGTATGATCCACTTGTGGGCACCAAGAAGAGTTCTAAGAGGGAAATTTTGGGGGTCTTAAGAACACATAAATCAGAGAACTTTCTTGAAAACTACAAGTTAGGCTAGGAACCATGGTGATCAAGAGGCAGAGGAAGGTGGAACTCTGTGTGTTTGAATCCAGCCCAGTACATAATGAGTTCCAGGCCACCCAGAGTCACAGTGAGATCTTCTTTCAACACCACCAAAAACTGCTACAAATCAGCCAGATGTGGTGATGCATACCTGGAATTCCAGTACTCAAAACATAAAGGCATAAAGAACAGGCTCAAGTTTGAAGCCAGACTGAATTACATAGTTCCAGACCAGCCAGGGATACAGAGCAAAATACTATCTCAAAAAACAAGCAAACCAACAACACCAAGAAATATCTGCTCTGCTGTTTTTGGTTTTTTGTTTTGTTTTGTTTTATTTTTGTTGTTGTTGTTTTGGTTTTTCGAGACAGGGTTTCTCTGTGTAGCTTTGGTGCCTGTCCTGGATCTTGCTCTGTAGACCAGGCTGGCTTCAAACTCACAGAGATCCGCCTGACTCTGCCTCCTGAGTGCTGGGATTAAAGGTGTATGCCACCACCGCCTAGCTGCTCTGCTGTTTTTCTTGGAACACAGGCTATGCTACAGAAAACAAGTTATTTTGTTTTGGTCCTTTTTGTGTGTATGTGTGTGCTGATTTTAACGGGATAAAACTTGTTTGTTTAAGGCAGAGTCTCACACTGGTACCCAAGCTAGCCTGGAACTCTCAGTAATGTTCCTATCCCAGTCTCCTGAATGCTGAGATTACAAGCATGAGCCACTTTGGGACAAAACTTCTAAGAGATCTTTCAAAGGGACTTGTAAAGACTAAATGACTCTAGATACAGTGACTACAAGGGAAAGAATAAGACTTAGAGAATTGTTAAAGGCTAGTAACAGTTGCTAGTAAGAAAAAGCTATTCAGGAGGCAACAAGAGAGCTCAGCAGGTACTTGCCACCAAGTCTGACATTAAACTTAATCCCTAGAACCCCTCCCTCAAGTGATTCCCCCAACTTTTTACATGTGTACCATGGTACACAGCTTCCCAACTAAGTAAATTAATTTTTTCAGGGAATCAGACGTCCTCTCTCCTGGTTTCCACAGGTAGTACCTGCATGCACATGGCATACATGCATACAGCAAGAAACACTCATATACACAAAATAAAAATGAGTAAATCTTTAAGAAAAAAAAATTTAAATGAAAGAAAAATCTGGTGGAAAAATATTACATCTTGAGTCAGAGATGGGTGGTGGGGCACACACCTTTAATCCCAGCACTTGGGAGGCAAAGGCAGAAGCAGGCAAATCTCTGAGTTCAAGACCAGCCTGGTCTACAGAGTGAATTCCAGAACAACCAAGGCTGCACAGAAAAACCGAGAAAAAAAACAAAAACAAAACCCACCTGGAATAAGTATATTTCTCATTTTGAGTGATAGCAGAACTGTGAAAACATGTAATTTTCCTAAAGCTACAGTTAAAAAAACAAAAACAAAAAAACAAAACAAAACAAAACAAAACAAAAAACCCAAGAGGTGGGTTTCTATTCATTGCTGTTTTGCAAGCAATTTTTCCCTTTTTTGTTTTCAAGACAGGGTTTTCTGTGTTACCCTGGCTGTACTGGAACTTGATCTGTAGACTAGGCTGAACTCAAATTCACAGAGATCCACCTGTCTCTCTCTGCCAACTGAGTGCTGGAATTTAAGATGGGAGCCACTACCTCCCAACTACAAGCAATCTTATAAAAACCATCACAACAGAGATTTGGTGGTATTCATTAGGCTAGCTAGCTCCATCTGACTTCCATTTCTCTAGGCCAAAGAGGAACAGATGACATCCCTAAACCTATATATACATATTATGTTTGGTTTTGGGTTTTTTGTTGTTGTTGGGTTTTTTGTTTGTTTGTTTGTTTTTGAGACAGGATCCCAACATGTAATCTCTGGCTAAACTAGAACTCACTATGTAGACCAGGCAGGCCTTGAACTCATAAAGTTCCACCCACTTCTTGAATTAAAGGCATGTGCCGATATTCCTAGCCAGCCTGAAATCTTTTTCTAAGGTTTATTTATTTATTTAGTGTATGGATGTTTCGCCTACATGAATGTTTGTGTCCAAAGAGGCTGGAAGAGGATTCCAGATCCTATGGAACTGGAGTTACAGATGGCTATGAGCTGCTACTTTGGTCCTCCGCAAGAGCAACAAGTGTTTGCACTGCTGGTTTCAGGGAAGAGAGGGAGTGTATTGATTCCTGGGAATATTGCTACACAACAACCCAGCACTCAGGAGATGGGGTCAGATGTTGCAAAGGGCTAATACAGTATATCTGAGTAGGCCATACTATGCAGCTCTTATTTCTAGCTCTGATTTCTTATTGACTCTGAATGCTAGGCAAGTGTTCTACCACTGAGTTAATCTCCAGCTTATGAGTTTATATACTTACCTATTTTTGAGATAAGGTCTCATTGTGTAGCCCAACTTACTCTGGAACTCACTATGTAGACCAGGCTGGCCTCAAACTTAGGGTTATCCTTATGCCTCTGCCTCTTTAGTGATGGGGATTACAGATATGCACCATCATGCCTGGCTCCACGAGATTTTTGTTTGTTTTTTGAGACAGTCTCTTTTATTTAATTCATGCTGGTCTTGAACTGGCTTTTACACTAAATCAGCCTCAAATTTGCAATTTTCTACCTATACCTTGCAAGTGCGAGGGTAGCAGGTGTGTATCACTAACAAACCTGGCTTTACTGACTCTTTTACATACTTTTTTTATTTTGTTTTGTTTGGTTTGGTTTTTTTTTTTTTCGAAACAGGGTTTCTCTGTGTAGCTTTGCGCCTTTCCTGGAACTCACTTGGTAGTCCAGGCTGGCCTCGAACTCACAGAGATCCGCCTGGCTCTGCCTCCCAAGTGCTGGGATTAAAGGCGTGTGCCACCACCGCCCGGCTTACATACTTTTTTGAAATGCAAGTGCCTTACCACGAAGCTGTACCTTACTAGCCCTTGTTTGCAGCTGGAATGTTTCTTGGTCTCGCCTGGACCCCCTGTGGAAACTTCAGCTGAGTGGCGGTGGCGCATGCCTTTAATCCCACCACTCGGAGGCAGAGCCAGGTCGATCTCCGTGAGTCTGAGGCCAGTCTGGTCTACAGAGCGAGATCCAGGGCAGGCACCAAAACTACAGAGAGATACCCTGTCTCAAAAAACTAAAAAATAAAGTAAAATAAAATAACCATTCAGAAGCATATATTAATTATAACTGCTCAGGTATTAGCTCAGGCTTATTACTGACCAGCTCTTACACTTAAATCAACCTATAATTCTTATCTATGTTTAGCCACGTGGCTTGGTACCTTTTCTCAGTTCTGCCTTGTCATCTTGCTTCCTATGTGTCTGGCTGGCGACTCCTGACTCTGATCTTCCTCTTCCCAGCCTTCTCCTCTTCTGTTTGCCCCGCCCCTACTTCCTACCTGGCTACTGGCCAATCAGCATGTTATTAACAAGAGCTTTTATTTGTACAAGAGCATTATCCCACAGCACTTGCTCTCTTTTTATTTATTTTTATGTGGAAGAACAAGTTCCAGGATAGCCAAAACTACACAAAGAAATCCTATCTCAAATAAAAAACTAACTATAAATAAAAAAAACTAAAAAAAAAAAAAAAAAAAAGCTTTAAACAGACAAAACAAAAAAAACCTAAGCCATTACTCCAGGCCTAAATCTTAAGGGTAAAAGAAAGGAATGGAGGTTCATCCTTATAATCTCAGCTACTTGGGAGACTGAGACACAAGAACCAAAAATTCAAGGTCAAGCAAGGATATGTAGCAAGACCCTGAGTTCATGTAAAATAAAACAAGGAGCTGGGTGGGGTGTCTCACATCTTAATACAAACACTGGGGAGGCAGGGGCAGGAGTGTTTCTGCGAATTTGAGGCCAGTCAGGTCTGAATAGAGAGTTCTAGAACAGCCAGGGCTATATAGAGACCTTGTCTCAAAATAAATAAATAAATAAAGGGCTACTGAGTGTGGTTACCCATGTCTTTCACTCCAGCACTTGGGAGGCAGAAGAGATCTCTACAATAGCCTTTAATCCCAGCACTTGGGAGGCAGAGGCAGGCGAATATTAGGGCTAGCCTGGTCTACAAAGCCAGAGTTCAGGACAGCCAGGACTGTTACAGAGAGAAACTCTGTCTTGAAAAATCAAAAAGATCTCTATGAGGTCAAATAGTGAGACCTTGTCTCATAAAACTCACTCTGTAGACCAGACTGGCCTTAAACTTAGAGACTGGCCTGCCTCTGTCTCCAAGTGCTGAGATGAAAGGCATAAACCAGCACACCTGGCCAGAGAACCAGATGTAAAATATATTTCTGATCCCACCTCCCAAGTGCTGGGATGTTGTGTAGGAATCAATATCCTCGGTGGTTAAAACACTATCTCTCAGAGGATGAACAACTCAAAAAAGTTTCAGAAAGCCCCTGAAACTGATCACACTCACAAGGCCCCTTCCAAGAGTAAAAGATACCGCTGAGAGTTACTCTCAGACAAGCCAAGCTGCAAAAGAGAAGACTCTCAAGAGCCCAGAGAGCTGCCTTGAAGGGGCTTAGACCAAGTGCTCTGCATGGAAGGGGTACACGTCACCCCCTGGGCTGCCTGCATGCTGTGCAGTATAGTGTGCTCCAGATCTCCAGCTTTTCTAAGCTGTCATCCACGCTGGGTAGGCTTTGGGGATTCGGTTGTCTTTGAGTCACTTCTGCTCCTTCTCTGTAAGTTACTCCTCGCCCCGTATTCCTTTAACTAACCCCAACAAAACTCCCTGGTTTACCGAGTTGGGCTTTGTTGGTACCATACTTGTTCTGTCATGGGATCCTTGTTAGGTACAAATGGCTAACTGTGGTGCCTATTAGCACACCAAAGCACATGCTGGCCTCCAGGCTCTCTCAACATAGCAAATACCTGTTACAGAGTTCATCCTGGCTCTTCTCACCCCACCCCTACCCTATACTTCTCCAGATCAGAGGCTTTCCTCACCAAGCTTCTCATTTCCACACAACCCTGCCATTTCCAACAGACACTCTCTTGCCTCTCACTTTCCATCTTCCCCTCTTTGTCTTCCTCTCTCTCTCTTCCCCCTTCTCTCTCCTCTCATGGCTGGGTCCAATCTCATGGCTGGGCATGTTTACTCTACTTTCTCTCCCTGCTCTGGACTCTGGCTGTATTCTCCTTTACATCTACAATAAAAACTTCCCCTCAACCACACCTTGGAGTGGTCATGTCCTCACTTAATCATCTGGTGTCGAAACCCTCACTTTATTCACTCTCTACACATTCTGGGGTTAAGTAGGTACGTGTTATGTGTTGCATCTCCCCAGAAAGAGTTTGTCACACAACATGGGATTATAGGCATGTGTGACCACAACTGCTTTATGTAGTGCTAGGATTCAAACTCGGGACTCCATAAATGCTAGGTAAACCCTCTACCAATTGAGCTATACACCTAGCCCTTCCTATGTTTGTTTGATTTGTTGTTGTTGTTGTTTCGTAAACAGTGTTTCTCTGTGTAAAGCGCTTGCTATCCCAGAACTCACTTTGTAGACTAAACCTGCCTCTGCCTTCCAAGTGCTAGAACTAAAGGAGTGAGCCACCATGCTTGGCTCCCTCCTGTCTTAAATAATAAAAATATACCCTTTACTTACTTATATTCAAAAAACAAAACAAATTCTATATTCAAGAAAATGAACTCACCTTCCTTCACTGTCTTTACAGTAGGGGCATGTACATGCTTCCCGCCGAGTCCTCCGACCAGCTTGGGGTTGGGGATCAGGGCTGTTCTCTCCTTCTTCTCCACCTGCTGTCTCATCATGCATCCCATCACCACCAGATCCATGGAGGCCAAGCTGAGCTCCATGATCACCTAAAATAAAAAGAAAAGGAGAATGGTGGCAGTGAGTAGGACAGAGCAGCTCTAGAAACCTCACTGAAGCCGGGTCGTGGCACACACCTGTAATCCCAGCACTCGGGAGGCAGAGGCAGGTGGATCTCTGTGAGTTAGAGGCCAGCCTGGTCTACAGAGTGAGATCCAGGACAGCCAGGGCTGTTAGACAGAGAAACCCTGTCTTGAAAGAAAAAAACAAAAAACAAAAAGAAAAGAAAACTCACTGGCACATCACACATTCACAGTACCAACTTTTATTTACAGTTCTTTCTTCCATGAGTGGTGTGTGTAGTATGCTTGTCCAACCAGAGAACAACCTTTAGAAATCAGTTCTCTTTCACCACATGGGTTCCAGGAATTAATCTCACGCTGTCAGCCTTGACAGTGAGTGCCTTTACATACAATGTCATCTCACTAGCTCATGTGTCAAGATTTCTTCAAGATCTCTTTTTTTAATTCTGACATAAGGTCTTGCTGTATTTGCCCAGGTTGGCCTTGGAACTCCTAGGCTCAAGCAATCTTCTGACTCAACCTCTCAAATAAGTACCTGAGGGACTCCCAAAGGACTACAGGTTTAAGTTTACACAGTAGTTCCAAGTTAACCTTGGCTAAAGAGTAAGACCATGTCAAATACAAAGGCCAACATGACATCACCATCATATTGGAATTTGTGCCCTACCCCCTTTAATAACGGTTTTAGAAAAGAACAGTTTAATCTTAAAACATGGTATAGTTATGCACTGAGATAAATTAAAGATTGGCCTTCCTGTGATGAAAATAACTAGGAAACCAGAGGCACAGTTTAATGACAGTCTTGGGCAAACCCAGTTGTTGTCTCTAGCATCAATTTCTGAAACAACTATAAATGTTAGATCTTTTCAGTTTCTTCAAAGTAAAGAAGTGTGGCTAAAGCCATGACCTTCCAAGAAGATCACAAAGAGTCAAAACCTTGGGAATTACTAAAGCATGATGAAATTAAAATGTCAGTAACTAAAACAAAACAAATCACCATTCTAGGGACTGAGCCCAGGGCCTCTACACAGTAGACAAACGGTTCTACCAGTCCAAAGGCTAGTTTCCATAGATTTCCAAAGACTCTGCTTGGGCTTTCAGTTTCCTATCTGTCATCTTGCTGTGATAAGCATAAAAATAATCAACTTGAGAAGCAAAGTGTTTATTTCATCTTACAACTCTTCAGTTATACTCCATCATGAGGGAAATCAGAACAGGAACTTGAGGCAAGAATCAAGGGGCAGAATTGGCTTAATCTCCAAGGCTTGCTTATCCTGGTTTCTTATACCATCTAGGACAACCTACCTCAGAGAGACCCAGCCCGCAGTGTGCTGGGTCCTCCTAGCAAACAATTAATCAAGAAAATGGCCTACAGACTTATCTACAAGCAATCTGATGAAGGTTATTTTTATGTTAGATTCATTTATGTGTATAAGTGTACTGGATGCATTTGGGGTGCCTGAGAAATCAGACGATAACATGGGCAACTTAATGAGAACCTCCTCTCCCCTCCTCCCAACCCCAAAATGTGAAGAGGGCTGAAGATATATGGCAGAGCAAGCAGAGAGCTCTGGGAAAAGCAAAGAAGAAAACCCTGGGCATCCTAGGAAGAAAAAAAGTAGGCGTGGAAGCTGGAAAGATGGCTCTGCAGATAAGTGTAATGAGTGCTCACCATTGTCTGTAACTCCAGGGGATTTGACATTGTCTTCTGATCTCTATAGGCACCAGGCATGCATGTGATGCACAGACTTAAATGTATTTTACATCTACTTAAAACTGGTTCTCTTGGCCAGGTGTGGTGGTGAATGCCTTTAATTCCAGCACTTTGGAGGCAGAGGCAGGCGAATCTCTGAGCTTTTCATTTCAACTAGTCTACAAAGCGAGTTCCAAGACAGCCAGGACTAGAGAGAGAAACCCGGACCCAAAAAAAGATAAAGAAAAAGAAAATCCAATTATCCAATTACACAAGAAAACCTCTGACCATTCACACCGGGAACAGAATAGTGGAGCATGGCTGCAATCTGAGCACCAGCAGGCAGATGCAGGACGATGGGGGTGGGGGTGGGGGGAGGGACAGGGATGGGACCGAGGCCAGCCTGGGCTATAAAGTGAGAGCCTGTCATGCACATGCACACAAATATAGTTTAATTGGTGACTGTGATGGGAAGCCTTACTTTTTCCCCCTCCCCTTTATATTTTCTGTGATTTCTGTATGTAGTTAAAAAATTTTATCAGTGAAAATATCTACAGAACCAAAAGTTTAGACTGTGTAACTCTCTCTTCAGTATATTATCATTTCTTACCCCCGGAGATCTAAAACTGCCCCTGAAAATGGGCACACAGAGCTAAGCAATCAGTAAAACTGTGTTAATGGCTTTCCCCACTAGATGTCACTGTGACTATTATACTACCCTTCTCTACAGGCTTAAGACAAAAAGGAGAAAAGAGAAGGGGCCTGCACAAATTTTAGGAATATAGAAAGTATTTTGGAAGTCTCTCCATCAAATCTAAATATTAATTTCAATTTTGGTTATGTTCCCAACTAAGGCTTGAATTTTCTCATTTATCATGAATCAAAGGGTAAGGCAAGTCATGATGCTGAATGCCTATAATTCCAGCACTCAAGACAGTGCAGTGGCAGGAACATGGTCAGTCTTGAGGTCTCTGTCGCATAATGAATTCAATGACAGCCTGAGCTACACAGATAGTGTCATAACAAAACAAAATAAAACAAAGCAAAAACCTGACTCAACTTCCCAACTGCTAGGATTATAGGCAGAAGCCACCATTCCTGGCTATTGTGTACCTTCAGCATCAGTTCATTCTCAATCACAACAGCAGCACAATAGTACTCAAAGCCAGGTGTGGTGACACTCGCCTTTACTCCCAGCACTCAAGAGGCAGAGGCAGGTGGGATCTCTGTGAGTTCAAGACCACTCTTCTCTACATAGCAAGTTCTGGGACAGCCAGTGCTCCAAAGAAACCCTGCCTCAAAACAAACAAACCAGCCTGGTGTACACAGCAAGATACAAGACAGCTCTAAAACTACACAGAGAAATCCTGTCTCAAAAAACTAAAAAGGGGGCTGGAGAGATGGCTCAGAGGTTAAAAGCACTGGCTGTTCTTGCCGAGGTCCTGAGTTCTATTCCCAGCAACCACATGGTGGCTCACAACTATGTGTAATGAGATCTGACACCCTCTTCTGGCATACAGGCAGAACACTGTATACATAATAATTATATCTTTAAAAAAATAAATAAAAAAAAAATAAAAATAACAACAACAATAATAATAACAATAAAAAACAAACTATTTCCATTACTGAAGAGACAGAGCAAGAGGATAACCACTAAAGCCAGTCTGGGTTACATAATAAAATCCTGCCTCAAAATTAAATACACAGGAGCTGGAGAGATGGCTCAGTGATTAAGAGCACTGACTGTCCTTCCAGAGGATCCCAAGTTCAATTCCCAGTACCCACATAACAGCTCACAGTTCTAACTCCAGTTCCAGAGAACCTATCACCCTCACCCAGACATACATGCAGGCAAAACACCAATGCACATAAAATAAACCCAAATAAATAAATAAACAAGAGGCTGGAGAGATGGCTCAGCAGTTAAGAGCACTGGCTGCTCTTCTAGAGGTCTTGAGTTCAATTCCCAGCAACCACATGGTGGCTCACAACTGTCTATAATAGGATCTGATGCCCTCTTCTAGCATGCAGAGCACTCATACATAAAATACAAATAAGCCGGGCGGCGGTGGTGGTGGCACACGCCTTTAATCCCAGCACTGGGAGGTAGAGCCAGGTGGATCTCTGTGAGTTCCAGGCCAGCCTAGGCTACAAAGAGAGTTCCAGGAAAGGCGCAAAGCTACACAGAGAAACCCTGTCTCGAAAAACCAAAAAAAAATAAAATAAAAAAATAAAATACAAATAAATAAAAAATTTAAAATAAGTAAATATAAATAAATAAATACAGAAATAAAACCATTCAAGTCAAGTATTCTAGGTTTCATTCATAAACTCCAACATGTTAGATAGTAGCTATAGCATGTAGGCTTGCAGAACCAAAATTTAGGGGCTAAAGAGATGGTTAAGAAAACTGACTTTTCTTCCAGAAGACTCAGGCTAGATTCCAAGCACCTACACGGTGTCTCATAACTATCTTTTAACTCCAGTTTAGGTGATCTGCCAACCTCTTATGGCTCCTGTGGACATAAGCACACAGTACAGAGGCATACATAAAGTTTTTAAAAAATGAAAACGTTTTTAAATTATTTTTAAAAACTTTTTTGTCGTGTGGTAGTGGTGCATGCCTTTAATCCCAGCACTCAGGAGGCAGAGGCGGGTGGATCTCTGTGAGTTTGAGGCCAGCCTAGTCTACAGAGCTAGTTTCAGGACAGGCTATAGTTAGTTCTAAGTTAGTCTGGGCTATAGCATAGTATCAGTCTCAAAAACAATAAACCCTCAGTGTGGTGATATATACCTATAACCTGTGGAGATACATACCTGGGAGATAACAGCAGGCATATCAAGAATTCAAGGTCATCCTTTACTATATCTCAACAATAGACTATGAGACAGCCTCAAAAATTAAGAAAAAGGAGACCTGAAGGCAATATCCAGAATCACATGGAACAGATTAAAAACAATAAGGTAAGTGTGTTGTTAACAATAGCTTCTCAGAGAAAAAATAAGAAAGGCAGTCAGAGTTGGTCTGCAGAGAGCTTACCTAGCATACATTAAGTCCTGCGTTTGATCCTCGGTACTGCATAAATTGGGTACAGCAGTAGGCATTTATAAACTCAGCACTGGGTAGATAATAGAAGAATACCAGAAATTTAAGGTCCCGGTGCTAGAAAGATAGCTCATTAGGTAAGAATGACTGTTATATAAACATAAGTAACTGAGTTCAAATCTCCAGTACCCATATGACAGCTGTGCATGACTACACAATATCTGTGTAGCCCCAGCAATGAGGGAAGCGGGCAGGCAGATCCTAGAAATAAAATGGCCAGCCAGCCAGCTTAGCTGAAAATATGAACTTCTAGTTCAGAGAGAGACCCTGTCTCAAGGCAATAGAGCTGACAGAGATAAAGACACCTTTTGTTAGGACCTCTGCATGCAAGCACGTGAGTGTAGGTTCACTTAACACAAAGTTCAAGGTCTTTATCAGCTACACAGTGAGTTTAAGGCTAGTCTGGACTATGTGGAAGAAATAAAATAAAATAACACAAAGAGTCAAAGGCAAGAGAGATGGCTCAGTAGTTAAGAATACTGGCTGCTCTTCCAGAAGACCTGGATTCAATTCCCAACTCCCACATGGCAGCTCACAACCATCTGAAACTCCAGTTCTGAAGGATCTGACATCTTCTTTTGGCTTCTGTGCACACCAGGCATGTAAGTGCACAGACATACATGCAGGCAAAACACACCCATACACATTAAAAAAACGAAGCAAAGCTAGACAGTGGTGGTGCACGATTTAATCCCAACACTCAGGAGACAAAGGCAAGGGGATCACTGAGTTAGAGGCCAGCCTGGTCTACAGAGTGAGTTCCAAACACGTATGTGGCACATAGATACACATGCAGGCAAAACACTGATACACATAAAATAATAAAAATAAATCTTAAAAAAGTTGGCCGGGCGTTGGTGGCGCACGCCTTTAATCCCAGCACTCGGGAGGCAGAGCCAGGCGGATCTCTGTGAGTTCGAGGCCAGCCTGGGCTACCAAGTGAGCTCCAGGAAAGGCGCAAAGCTACACAGAGAAACCCTGTCTCGAAAAACCAAAAAGTTACCTAGGTATTTCCTGCTTTAAAAAACAACTTCAAAGTAGTTCAGCTATCATTTCTTTTGCACACAGGTAAGAAGGCAAGCACACAAAAATTAGATATGCAAATCCAAACTTGTATAACAAGTAATACCACCCAGCCTAAAAAACAGGGATGCACATGTAAAAAAAAAAAAACAAGTTAAAATCCAGATTTGCAACCAATTCTCCAAGTTCACTTAAAAGCTTTCTACAAGGGGGTTGGAGAGACAGCTCCATGGTTAAGAGCACTGGCAGCTCTTCTAGAGGATCTGGGTTCTCAGCACCCACATAGCAGCTCACAACCCTGCAACTCCAGTTCCAGGGAATCTGACACCCTCACACAGACATACAAAACACTTGTGCACATAAAGTAAAAATAAATAAATCACTTTTTTTTTTTTTTAAGAAGAAAAAGCTTCACACAGAAACAGTTTTCATTGGGTGTTGAGGTCACACCCATAATCACAGCAACTTGAGAAGTAGAAGCTGTAGGATCAGGCTTTGAAGTTCAGCCTCTCACTACACAGCTAGAGGCCAACCTGTGTTACATAACACCCTGGAACTAGAAGGGGAGAGGAGAGAACAGAAAGAACATTTTCTGCTCTTCAAAGGGGAAAAATTCTATGCAGGGTTTTGTTGTTGTTGAAAACGGGCTGGTCTCTAACTAACAACTCAGCTGAAGATGATTTTAAACTCCAAATCCTCCTGCCTCCCAAGTGCTTTGGATTGAAGGCTGGTGCTACCATATCCCTACTCAGTTACTTGAGTTAAAATGGCCACACTGCATGCATAAGGCAGCATGACTTAACAATGTCGTCATTTAGAAAAAGCCACTGGAATGAACAGATAGGAAAAACTGAAATAAAGACTGTCTTCTCATATTCCACTGAGTTTCAAAGCAATAAAAGTACTTAG
>CABHPP010102822.1:0-48467 GCA_902168425.1 Peromyscus attwateri | reverse complement strand
CGCAGCAGGCCGCGCGCGAGGTCAACACGGCCACGCTGTGCCGCATCGGGCAGGAGACGGTGCAGGACATCGTGTACCGCACCATGGAGATCTTCCAGCTGCTCAGGAACATGCAGGTGGGCGCCTGGGGCGGGAGGACGGGTGAAAGGGGGCCTCCCCGGGCACCCTCGGGGTGGCGGTTGTCGCCTTTACACCCCACGTCTTCAGCATGTGCCTGCCCCTTGCCCTGGGGAATCTCCAGGGCAGACGCCCCCCCCCCCCCCCCTTACCAGTGTCCCCAGTCCTGGAAAACGCCCTTATACCCATTGCTCCCAGCATGTGTCTGTCCCCAGTTCTCACAGCTTGTGTTTGTCCCACGCCCTGGAAAACCCTCAGGCGTGGACACACCCCCTTACACCCAGTGTCCCCAGCATGAGTTTGCCTCCTGGCCTAGGAGATTCCGGATGTGGTCACCCCCATTTTCCCCAGAACTATTCCCCAGCAGGCATCTCTCCCCCACCCTAGGAGACTCCCATTACCCCCAGAAGTGTCACCAGCATGTGTCTGTGTCCCCCACCCCCACCCCTCGCCCCAGGAGGTATCAGGTGTGATCACCTTTACCCCCAGCTCCACAGTATCCCCAGTATGTGTGCATCCCCAGAGATCTAGGACTTAGTTGGTGGTATTGAAGGGACCTTTTCTAGATTGGGCCCCGTCGTGTACTTGTTTTATAAACATTGTGTTTCCCGAAGTGCAGGTGGATCACACCATACTTGCCTTTTAAAATTACTTGAGAAGATTTCGAACAAAATTTCTCCCGAAGGAGATGCCCAGAAGCTGAAGAAGAATTTAGACAATAGTTCTCCCTCTTTCTAGGCGTAACTAGATTACAGTAAGCTGTGCTAATGTAAAGTGTTGACATATTTAGGAATATACGTGGGACTTGATCATAGTCACGAGAGTAAAAATAGCCATTACCCAAAAATGTTTCCTTACTCCCCCTGTGACATTTTTGCCTCTATCCCCAAGGAGCCACTGCTGGTCTGTCTGCGGTTAACGGTTTTATGTGATATGAATCACATAGCATAGGAGCTTTGTGGGTCAAGGTCCTTTCAGCATTCATCTCTATGTCGTTTCTTTTTCTTACTGTCTTACTGAATGACTATATTGCGGCGTTTGTGTTTGTTGATCTGTGGGTGCATGTTCGGGTTGTTTCCACTTTGGAGCCCTTACAAACAGTGCTGCCCTTATAAATAATGTCAAAGTTTGTTTTTTTTTTACGGACTTTTGTGTGAGTGTGTGTTTCATTTCTCTCGAGTAGAAGGTTTAAGAGTGTAATTGAATCATGTTTTTCTCATGTACATAATATATATGTTAAATTTTTAAGATTTTTTTTTTTTCTAATGTGGCTGACCTCTTTGACTCTCCATCAGTGGTCTTTGAGGTTGTGGTTTCTCTCCTCTTCAGCATCATTTCTTATTGGTGTGTCTTTACTTCGCCAGATACTTCTGTCAGTCTGTGGCTCTCGCTTCTTTTTCTTTAAACCATCTTTTGAGGAGATGGCATCTTTTTATAATTGTGATGGGATCCCACTTGTTGATCTGTGCTTCTTCAGGTCTTGCTTTTGATGTCACACTTAAAATTTTTGTGTGTGTAACCCAAAGCAGTGAATCTTTTCTCCGAGAAGTTTTGCTCTTTACGTTTTCCTGTAGGTTCATAACCTGTCTAAGTTCTGGTGTGTGTGTGTATGGGGGGGGGGGGGGGTGATTATAATGATCAGTTTGGGTCTAAGTTCATCTTTCGGCTTCAGGTCTCCAGGTTGTTCCCATATAGTTTGTAAGTCATTGCTAGTGTGTGGTGATATTTTATTTGTATGTTAATAAATAAAGTTTGCCTGGAGATCAGAGGTCATAGCGAGCCATAAACAGAAGTCAGGCGGTGGTGGCGGCACATGCCCTTAATCCAGTCACATGGCAGGCAGAGTCTCTGTGTGTTCAAGGACACCGCCAAGCGTGGTGACACACACCTTTAATCTCGGTACCAACCATAGAGACCTGGAGGTCTGTATAGACAGGCAGTGACAAGGAAGTGATGTGGCTGGAGTTATAGCCAATGAGAAGGCAGAACAGGAAGGCAATAAAGGCACAGGTTAGATAGGAAGAAGCTCTCTCTTAGGAAGCTACAGCGAGGTGGTGAGCTAAGGTTAGTTGGTGGCTGTTGCTCTGGTCTCTACGGCTTGTACCTCTGTATTTGGCTCGGTGTTTCTTATTTAATAAGACTGTTTAGAAATGTATCTACACTAGTGCTTGCTTATCCTAACACAAAAAGATGGAGAAAGCATCCTTGTTCTACTGATGAGGGTTCTATGGGTCAGGAAGGTAAACTGATGCCCTAAAGCTACTCAGTGTGGGGTAATTGAAGGTGTGCCTTGAGACTCTTACAACTTTTACCTCTATGGATGCCCTAAAGAGTATTTTATTGCTTTTGTTTGTTTGTTTCAAGAAAAGATAGTTGAGATTTTTGTCTATTTTTATAAAAGTGATTTTGTTTTGTGGGAATCTTTTAATACTGTGTCAGTAACCCAGTGTGAAATGCCATACAAAGCTAGTATTGTTATAAATG
This sequence comes from Peromyscus attwateri, assembly GCA_902168425.1. Lineage (NCBI taxonomy): Eukaryota > Metazoa > Chordata > Mammalia > Rodentia > Cricetidae > Peromyscus > Peromyscus attwateri. Next base: position 45,866 of record CABHPP010102822.1, on the reverse strand, counting down.
GACTCAAAGAAAAGATTGAAATTCTTTGGCAGTTTCAGGTGAATAGATTCATAACGAAAATGACTGGAGTGTGGATTTCACGATGTCCCAGAATTTAGCGTGCACTGTATTCCTTATTTTTACCCTGCCCTCTGCCAGCAATATGAATTAACTAGAGCGTGTAGAAGCAGGTGTGGTCACAGATCACTAAACACCTATCAATTACTTTTCTTGGCTAGGTCCACAATTATAGGAACAATTTCAAGAGATATTTTTATTCCTATTTTATAATTAAGGAAACAGAAGGTTAAAAAAGGAATAAGTAGAAGACCACCATCACAGATGACTCTAATAACCTGCTGTTACATCACTTAATGAGCCTTCTATATTATTAAGAGAGGTAGAACTGAACTCCATCACCCGAACAGAACATGACTCTTTCTGACAGCTCCTGCCCATAACTAGGCTCCAGGTAGGCCTGGATTTCGAACTGATATGTAAGGGCTGCTACAGTTGCGAATCTGCCTTCCACTTTGTGCTCAGACTCATCTCAAACTCTTTAGGGGGCTCATGACAGGGACCCTCAAAGGCAACAGCAGTGTGGCCCTTGAGTTCCCAAAGTCAGAAGTGATGATATAAACAGATGTTCTTAACTGTGAACAACATGGCTGTTTGTTTAATCATAGGCAGCTTATCCAGTTTCCGCTATCCATAGTTCATCATGGATATTTAAGAGGATATTTTGAAAAAAAGAATGTAGCGAGACTCTTTGTACTGTGCTTTCAGAACAGCACACTGTTACCATTGTTCTGCTTTATTTTTATTAGTTTTGTACTCCATCATAGTCTGTATACACTGGTGCAAGCCCTATGAACAGGGACATCATGCCACAGTTTCTGGCATCCACTGGGGAGTGAGGATCTTGCAGGACTCCAGTAGGAGGGACTACCCCATGATCTCCAAAATAATCAGATTTCAGACCACCTGTATTAGTCCATGGAAGCGAAGCAGCATAAGTACACACTGCTAATTTCTTTGAGAAAAATTGTTCTTTGTCTATTAGATGTCATTTAGCTGCTCAAGACTCTGAAAACTATAGACTTTTCTTAGAAACAAAAAAATGAGTAAACACGTTTTGAAAAATAAGTTTGCAAGGTGTTAAGCATCTCCCCAAATATCCCTGAATCCCACATTAAGATTCCCTGTGAAAAATAGCATTGCTTTGATTCTGCTTATTATCCTTTTAATCTTTTATTTCATATTTTGGCTACATAATATATTCATAATTTAGGAATAACAGAACACATGCAGTGAGCACTCTCCTTTCTATTCCCTGTCTGCTAGGTACTTAATCCCTCTCTATGAGCAATGGTTGCTAATGATTCTAGCCACTGGTTATATTTATCTTCCAAATGCTCTTTGCATATTTAATCAAATCTGTGCATATATATTGTCTCATCCCTCCCTATTGCACAGATAACAGTATACTGTGCATACTATTTTGTACTTTGTCTTTTTCACTTGATATATTGTAATTTACGCATATCTATAAAGTACTCCATTTCTCTTTTTATACCTTATAGTATTTCCATTGGATGGAAAAACTCTAGTCAGACAGTTAATGCTACTTTCAGTTTCTCTTGTGCAGGAGCAAATGATAATGTCCCACACAAAGGAGCAACTGTACCTGATGATGAGCTTTTAGAAGTAGCTAATCTCTAAAGTACTGTAACTCACTGGGTCACCGTGTGTTGTCCTTCCAGAGTTGTACACGTGTACCTGTGTCCTGACTCAGACCATCACGATGGATTGAGGATGCTTTTATTGTTTGATTACTTGATAGATGAACCTTCCACCTTACATTTCCCCTTATTTGATTGAGTTTAAACATTTCTTCATATGTTTATGAATCATGAATGTTTTATTTTCTGCTATTGCTTGTTCCTATTTTGTGTGTGTGTGTGTGTGTGTGTGTGTGTGTGTGAGTTTTATCTCCCTTGATCTCTGTGATTTATTTGTAAATGTTTTTCCCCGGTCTCCTTTTTTGTTTCTTATGTTTTGTTTTGGAATTGGGGTCTCACTGTGTAAATGGAGCTGGCCTTGAACCTGTGATGTTGCCTCCACTTCCTAAGTCCTGAGATTGTAGGCTTATAGACCTGAGCTCCTGTACCTAGTATATCCAGTCTGGTTTTTTTTTTATATTTTACCTTTTGATTCCCCTTAAGGTAGTTTTTGCCCTGCTTAATTTTTTAATGTACAATTTATTGATTTTCCAGTTTGTACAGTTTATTAGACTTACAGATTTTATGTCTCGTTAGCAAAGCCTTCCCCACTCCCAAATGAGTTCTGTGAGTTTTCATTGGAATTTTTACTTTCAAAACTTTGGTCGTTGTAGGATTGATCCTGTTATGAGTGTGATGTACAACACTCACCTTGTTATACAAATGGCTGATTGAAAACTCACCTCACAACTCAGTTGGTTCAGGCGCAGCTTTGTACAGATGTGTCTGGCTGGGGATGCTCAACTCTTTCTTCTTTACTTCCATCGTTGATGCTCTGATGCCTCATTCTCATATAGTCTTTGAGTTTCTGGGATGTGCTTGTATTTCTATTTCAGAATAAGTGTCCTTTTTCACTTTTCCACACACATCTTAGATCTAGAAAAACCTGTTAGTGGTTTTATTAGTTTTTTCAGCCTAGAAAACCTTGACACTGTTAAGTCTTAGTAACCAGGAACATGGAATGTTCTTTTCTTGTTTTGAGTTTGAAGTTTTTATTTTTATCTTTTCTAACTTTATTCCTAGATACTTCCCCTTCCTTCCTTCCTTCCTTCCTTCCTTCCTTCCTTCCTTCCTTCCTCCCTCCCTCCCTCCCTCCCTCCCTCCCTCCCTCCCTCTCTCTCTCTCTCTCTCTCTCTCTCTCTCTCTCTCTCTCTCTCTCTCTCTCTCTCTCTCTCTCTCTCTTTCTCTCTTTCTTTTTTTCTGTTGTACTAGGTCCTTGCTTTTCCATTTTCTTTTTAGAGATGAAACCAAAGCTATTACTTTCTCCGTTAGCTTTATACTTAACTCCTTATGGAATCCTTTTACCATTGGTGGCTTTTTATGATGTCATTTGGAAACAGTGATCACTATACTGCTTCCTTTTTTATGTTTCAGCCGTTCTCTCTTCCCTCGTCACCCTGGCCAGCTCCTCTGCAATAGAATGCATCAACAGTAACAATGGTCTTAGTATATGTCTTTTTCTCTTCAGACCTTAGTGGGAATTCCTCCAATGTCTGTACATCCATCGCGATGCCAACTTTATAACCTAAATATGTTGTTCATATATGGGGAATTTTATTATAAGAATAGATGATGAATTTAGTTGAATGCCTTTTTAGTATCTGGGAGTGTGATGTCTTTATGAGGTTTCATCCATATTCATGAGGGAGATGGTTATTGATGAGCTTTTCCAGCTGAGTAGCTACACAAGAGCATGCAGCAAGGGATCCTAGGTGCTATTACCACCCGTTCTGTAGAGTATGGAAGCCTCATCACTCATCTTCACTGCCACTCTCGGCCAGAGCAATGCTTGACACGCGAAAGGTGAATGGGAAGCTGATGGGGTATAAAAACTAATATCCAAACTTACTAAGTTGGCAGATTTCAGGTGGATAATTCTTTGCATTTCAACGAGATTGCTTTTCTTCATAATAAGACTCATCAATCTTTTTTTGTGTATGACACACACTTCTCATGAACACATAAGCATAGACTTAGGAGTAAAATGCTCATAAAAATTATTCAGGACATACACTAAAACTTTTGTGCTAAATATGCTATAAAGAGGAGTTTGAGTTTTTACTAAGTAGAGCATATAGGCAGAGTAGCAACCCTGCTAAGATGCCATGGTTCAGGAGCCCACTGCTCCTCTAAGTGAGATGCAATCTTCACACCCTTATGATTCTGACCAGAAATCAGGGGTCATTTAACTGTTTCTCTGCATTGTTGGTGACTGTCAATGTCTGTCTGTAAAGGAGTTCTTAGGGGAAATCCCACACTGTATGGACGTATGAAGCCTTCTAGTGCCATCTTATTTTAAATATTGTGAGCAGAAGAGCCCTTGGTATTTTATCACACTTCACAGAAGCATTTTAAAATGTATTAATGCCGAGGATTCCTAAAACTAGAAATAATTCAGAAACTTCAAAAGATCTGTCTCCTGAGCTGAGAAACTGTAACATTTATAAAAGGGACTCTGGAAATGAGAAACAAATTATTCAAGCCTACCCAAATTACATTTGTCTGTGACTTTATCATTATTTCAATGAATATTTCTTTGGAAAAATTGTTATTAATTAATTAGCTTTGATAGTTCTACCCCTGGCAGATGTACCTAGGGCCTTGTGTTATGTGAGGCAAATGCTGTACCACTGAGCTGTATTGCCTGGCTGCCTTTCACTCTTTGTTTTGAAACATGGTCTTATTACATTTTCCCATCTGACCTTCAATTCACTTTATGTAACAGGCTGGCCTTGAACGTGTGAACCTCCTGAGATGGGTCACAGGCCTACAATACCAAGCCTCACTGATAAGAATCTTGAATTAAGAAAATTTAATGACTTGGAACAGATACGATCATAGTAATTTGTAATGATTTATTAATAATTGTTTAAGTATACGTTGATTTGTATCCATTTCTTCCATTAAGATTTTCTTCAATGAACTTTAGTGGTTTATGTTTTCTTTGGACTTTGCACATCTTACTCTCTTAGAGGTCATAGCTAAGATATTTTGAAAATGCTTTTGCAAATATGCAAGCATGCTGTTCCATTTTTGCAAAACAAAACCCTAAGCTTCACTTTTAAATATATATGTGTGTGTATATAATATATACGTGTGTGTATTATATACATTATATGTGTATGGGTATATATATATACATATATACATATATATATGATTCTTGGGCAAGTTCAGCAGCTTGCTGCTTTTATGTGATAGTGATATTAAAATCGTATATTTATAACATTAAAAGACAAAGGCATTTCATCTCGTTAGCAGTCTCTTCACAAAGCCTTTTCCAAGGCTTTTTTATTTCAGTGAAATACTGTACCAAGTTGCTAATAAATTGATATGGGTTGCTTTTAAAACTTCAATATTTTTATTGTTTTCTTTTGCCTGCCAAGTTGCCAAATGGTGTCACTTACCATACTGGAACTTACCAAGACCGGTTAACAAAGCTGCAGGACCATCTTCGCCAGCTTTCTATTCTCTTCAGGAAGCTAAGATTGGTCTATGACAAGTGTAATGAGAACTGTGGAGGGATGGAGCCCATTCCCGTTGAGGTAAGTTTCTGTAACAGGAGCGTGCATGTCAGAGGTGAAGGCAGAGCAACACATGGGTGATTTTTTCTTTCCCCTTTTAGCAGTATTCCCCATTTTTAATTTTATTTGTTTTACTTCTGAGAAGAGATGAAAATGTGGATATATGTGTTTATTTTTCATTAATGATTTTTGTAGCATTTGCTTTCCAGGCTTCTTGTGCTATTTTTTGTGTTTACTTATATATTTGTTGGTATTTTAATGACAGTGATTTCCTTTATTATTCTTAGAAGAAATAATTAGTTATTATTAGTGGCGGTTTTTACCATTGCTGAGAAAAGTTGTATTTGAGTAGAACTTGATCGAAATGGTAGTGGCTAGAAGTCAGAACACAATTGACTTAAGGTGACACGGGAAATAATGAGCCGAAGCCAGCAGTTGGAGATCGATCTTTGAAGCAGGGACGGGGAGGAGGGTGGAATCAGGTTGAGGCATTGTCTTCTGCCACCAATGCAAGAGACCAGCACATATGAAAATGATAAAGGAGGAGAAGCCTATGGGAGGTTGGAGGGATGCACAGAAGACAGACGAGAGAGTGCAAGATGGAGGCTGTCTTCAGACAGCTCTGCAGCAGGAGAGGAGTGAAGGGCGCTTGTCGCTGCAAGTCAGTTATCTGTGCCCCAAGACTACAAAACCACTTGCCAGGTGGATCCTTCTTTGTTTCTTCATGACAGCTTACCAGGGTAGGGACATGGTTCCTAATGTCGGCCGCATTTACAAAGGGTTTCCTCCAGTAAGCGCCATCCCAGTCCACACATAATTAAATATATTTTTGCTAGAAGCATCGTTGCTCTGTAAATTTCTTATCCTATTGGAAGAATTCTCATACCTAAAAGAAATTAAGACGAATAAAAAGTCTTGCAGCCACTGGAGTTCTGAGTGTCAAGTTGGTGACATTTGCATCACACATGTCCTCCAAGGTCCTCTCTTGTAGTGTAAAGGAAAGCATGTCTTACTTTGAATAAACTGAATCTGTCAGAGTAGAAGCCGCAGCTTACTTGACATTAGTCTTTCAGTGTTTCAGCCAGCATCTAGCGATTACATTATTTGCAGACTGAATGAAGAAAGTATAACTCAATACATGACTGCCAGCTTTTGGAGGGGAGGGTGAGTTTTGTTATTGCTGTTGTTGTTTTCAGTTAAACATATCGAACTTTATTGGGAAACCAAGGTCTTTTAGTGGTTAATCTTTTTAATTTTTGAAATCAAAATATAATTGCATCATCCTCCCCTTTCCTTTTCCTCCCTCCAGTCCTTCCCATGTACCCCTCCCCATCCCCCACACTCCCTCTCAAGTCCATGACCTCTGGTGTCTTCTTTGTTTGTATATGGACTGTTTTGCAAAAGAAAGCCAAAGTCTGGTTCATAGATACACTGAAATGATAAGCTTTTAAAGCTGTTGTTTCAGGCCTTTGCCTGAAAACCATGTATTTCTAAAGCATTAAAAATATTTAGAACATGGATCCTAAGCAGATGCGGTCTCTGTGGTAATCTCATTCACGTATTTGGATCCCACTTCCAGCAACTTATTCCATATGTGGATGAAGATGGCTCAAAGAACGACGACCGCGCCGGGCCACCTCGCTTTGCCAGCGAAGAGAGACGAGAAATTGCGGAAGTAAATAAAGTGAGTTATTAGTCTGTACGTTTTATATCTCAGAGTCCTGATTAAAAATTATTAGGGAGCTAGTGTAACTCTAAAACATAGTTTGAGTTTTGGAATTGCGTGGTGTTTTTTTGTGGCAGATTGACCCTATTTAGAGCAGTGGCGAGAAGTGAAAGGGAAGCAGAGCGTGGGTGTCACTGGGAAAGCCCTCAGAGAGCCCATGGGTGGGCGTCAGGCACAGCCCATTCTCTTCCCTGAGCAGAACTCTGCCTTTCCACATGACAGCAGGTGATGAAAACTTACCAGCAGGAGATGTGACTAAGAAACGACAGGAGTTAGGACAGCGTTGTCCTACCTCCAGTCCAAAAAGTTCTCACTGAGAAACATTTATTAAGCTTCGGATACTTCTCATGAAACAGAACAAGAGAGAGAGTCGTTCATTCTGTGGTGGAGATTTGGCCTCGCCCACCAAAAGCTAAGGGCTAAGCCACCAGCCTCCCTTACAAACACAGGTCACTGACAGTCTTCAGTCTGCTTGATAGACTCCACCAGTGTGTTATCAGTCTGCTCTCGCTAAACAGCCTTCTAAGCCATGTGAAGGTAATTCAGTTCACATTCATAACGTAGACTGTCAGTTACCTTGGAAAGCATTGTTCTCGGGTGGCTAAAAGGCATTCGGTATACTCCAGTCCAGTTGTTCTGACTCGGTGCTTGAATCAAGAACAGTTTCTCTTTTTACCTTTTGATTTTTCATAAATAGCCAGAGTTCTTATATGAGAGGAGTATAAAAATATTCCTGTTTAAAATGTTATATAATAAAATCTACCAGTGTGCTTAGTATTATTGTAAAGGTTATAACCAGTTCAAAAAGACAGCACACGGATGCTCAAAAATAGGAGTTATTATTTACAAGCTTGCTAGCATGTTCAGAAAAATTCACCTGATGAAAAGTATGGTCTATAAAAAGTTCTGTAAGAGAAGGGATTAACACCAGACAGTCTGAAACCATCCACTTACAATACTGTTAGGCTCTTACTAACTGTAAGTTATACTGTTAGTTACAATACTATAACTCTCTTCCCAGCTCCCTTCACAGCTGAAATAAGACTAAGTGGATAGGAATTCCAATAGTGACTAGCCCTGTTAAAATACATAAAGTAGTTTTTGAATAATTAAAAAGAACAGATAAAGCCCTTGGGAGAGCAATAAATATTATAAAAGTACCAGTCTTAATTACTTCATAATCTTGTGCAAAATAATCCAAATCCACATAAGACTTAACTTGAAAGCATGCACAAAATAGGAGACTTTAAGTACCATACTAGGCAAAAAAAAAAAGGAAACCAAAATGAGATTTTCTTCTGAAAATATACAAAAATATATTTTTAAAATCCAATAAATAAGATTAATAATGCAGATTTGTTTGCTTCAAAAATTAAAATGAATGTGAAGCATATTATAAAGGCATAAATAAGCATATAATGCTGGCCCAGAAGTAGACAGACTGGTAAAATAATAGCCAGAAAAACAGCTTTTCTGATGAATATGAGAATTTAATATGACAAGAAAGGGATTATGTGGAAAATTAATCTTTAGAACTAGAAAATTGGTGAGGGAATTAACTAACTTTTACACTACTGTATATTAAAATGAATTTCAGAGTTAAGAATTATGTCCAAAAAACCAAACTATTAGAAAAATAATGAGGAAAAATGTACTTTAAAATCAAAGAGAAAGAAAAAAGGGAGTTAGATTTAAATACTGTAACTTAGGAATGTATTCTTTGAGAATTTCATATAGTATATTATTATCATTGTTTTCCTTTCCCCCAAATCTTTCCAGACTTCCCCCAAACCCGCTCAACTTCGTGCTCTTTCTTTTTCTTAAACTGACAACCAGGGAACCTGCATGAGACGGACCTAGGCACTCTGCATATATGTACAGTTGTGTAGCTTGGTCCTCTTGTGGGACTCCTAACAGCGGGAACAAACTGTCTCTGACTCTTTTACAGGCTTTTGGGACCCTATCCCTCATACCAGCTCTCCTGGCCCAGCCTTTATACCTGGGGAGGTGCTTATTCTTACTGCAACTTGATATGCCATGTTTTGTTGGCACTCATGGGAGACCTGTCCTTTCCTAAACAGAAAAGGAGGAGTGGATTCGGGGTGGGAACAGAGGAGGTGTGAGGGAGGGGCTGGGAGAAACTGCCACTGGGATGCACAATAAATAAACACATTTAAAAAGAAAGAATAAAGATATAGTTTAACAGATTTTAAACATAACAACAACAAAAAAGAAAAGAAAAAAAAAGCAGCCACTAGATATATGGGGCTGGATTTGCACTGCCCGAGCAATCTTGAGCATAGGGCCTGCTCTGTAGTGTGATTGATAGGCTCTGTCACTCCACTGAAGAAAATTGATGTTCCTGCTCCCAGCTATCATTACAAAGAGATTCTTGGCCGGGGATGGGGATTTATGCCCACTTCCCATCCCTTGTGTTGTTGTTTGTTTCTGCTCTTTTGAGGGGCCTGTCACTCAGCTCCCAAAGTAAATCACACATGGAGGCTTACTTTTAATTATAAATGCCCAGCCTTAGCTTGGCTTGTTTCCTGTTAGCTTTTCTTAACCTAAAATAGTCTGTCTACCTTTTGCTTCTGTTTTTTTTTTCTTTTTTTTTTTTTTCTATCTTTCTATCTGTATATCTTTCTTTCTTTCTTCTTCCATTGCTGGTTGTATGGCTGGCTGGGTGGCTGGCCCCTTGCATCCTCCTTTTCTCTCTTCTTGATTTCTTCCTCTCCCAGACTTCTCCTTCTATTAATTCTTTCTGTCTGCCAGCCCCACACATCCTTTCTTCTGCCTCACTATGGGCCATTCAGCTCTTTATTAGACAGTCGGGTGTTCTAGACAGGCACAGTAACACAACTTAACAGAATTAAACAAATTACATAAACAAAAAGTAACACACCTTAAAATAATATTCCTCAGCACCTTTGTGTTGGGATTTGTCTGGCTTAAGCTTGTTTAGGTCTTGTACATGCTGTTATAGTCTCTGTGAGTTCATATGTGCATATCTACCCTGGTGTCTGGGAAAAGTTGTTTTCTTAAAATCATGCACTATTTCTGGCTCTTAGAATCTTTCTGCCCCTTTTTGCACATAGATCTCTGAGCCTTGAGGGGAAGGATATAATAGGGACACTGTCTGTTTAGGGCTAAGTACTCCAAAAGCTTTCACTCTCTACACATTGTCCAATTGTGAGTCTCCGTGTTGATCACCATCTACTGTAAGAAGAAGCTTCTCTGATGAGGGTTGAGTGAAGCACTGATCTCTGGCTATAGCAATATATCATTGGGAGTTTGATTGCTGTGTTCAGTTAGCAGGATAATAATAGTAGGTTTTCTTCTGGGTTCGTGGACTATGCAGTGTCAGATTCTTGGCCTCATTAACAATAGCGGGTATAGATTGTGTCTCGTGGAGTGGGCCCTGAACCCCATCAGAGGTGGTCGGCACTCCCCTAGCATTTATGCCGTTACTGCAGCAGTGACCGTATCCCGTAGGCAGGTCATTATTATAGCTCACAGAACCTGACAACTTTTTTTTTTAAATTGAATGATGAGTTTAAAAAGAACATTTCCAACAAAAGTAGAAGTAATTAATCACCGTTATGACAAAAAACTCAGAAATTGGTTGGAATGAGGAGGGGAATATGGAATCTAGATTTGAAACTGTGTTCATACATTAAGAATTGTCAGGCTAGAGATGTAGCTGGGTGGGAGAGCACTTGCCTGCCAAGCACACACACAAACACACACACACACACACACACACACACACACACACACACACAAACAAAAGAATGAAGGGAGGGAGGGAGAGAAGCAAACTCTTATCTTTTCTGATTACTTTTCTCCATGTGCTTTTATAAGTTTTGTTGCTGTAGGGAAAAAAAGAGAAGAGGAAAAGAAAAGATAATCATGTATACATTTCCAACAGTATTTTCCTGGAATAAGTTTTTTTTTGTTGTTTTTACAATTCAGCTAATAGGTAGATATACAGATTACAGATTCTAGAAAGTTTGGCTATTTTGCAATAAGAGGTAGTGTTTCCATGTTACTCTTCTGGTTCATACTGAGTGACTTAACTCAGATTCTAGGTGCTATAGTTACATTCATGAATTGCAGGTTCTTACAAAGAGGAAACAATTTAAATATTTTAAACTCTCTATTTAAAGCCAAACTCTTTATTGTGTGGAAGTTCATGCTTTCAAAGGAATGCGGGATAGGGAGGGAGTACATATCTTCTCTTGACAGGCCAGAGACAGCACCCATCTGATGACCTCCAACCTCTCTATATTTCCTAAGAGTTGTTAGTCCTGCATTGTTTTCCTTTGTGTACATGGGCAGGCCAGAGATGAAGGGTATCCTACTCTACCATGCCCCACTTTATTTTCTGGAGGAAGGGTCCCCTGACTCTGGAGCTTGGCGTTTCGGCTAGAACAGTTCGTGGGACCTGGGGTTATAGATGTGCATGGATGCACCTGACTTCTCTGTGGGTGCTAGGGATCCAAACGAAGATCTTCATTCTTCAACAGCACGTACCTTACCCACTGTAAAATCTCCCCAGCCCCTGATATGTATTTTGAGCACCAGAGAGTGGTGGCGACCAGAGGCCAAAGATAGAAGTGGGCTAAGACTTGCTTCACTTCAACCCAGAATGATAAGGAGAAGAAAATTCACTGCTAAAAAAAGTAGATTGGAAGGATATCGGGGTCAGAGGACAACTTGAGGGGATGGCTTCTCCATATGGTGTGGGTCAGGATCAAATCAGGTCCTTGGATTTGGCAGTGCCATTCCCCACTGAGCCATCTTGCCGGCTTTGAAACTATTTACATACTGAGTTCTCCTGGTCTGTTGATATGTGTGAGAGAGAGTGTGTGTGTGTGTGTGTGTGTGTGTGTGTGTGTGTGTGTGTGGGCCTAAATAGTTAGTTGCCCTTAGATGATAAATGTATAAATCTAATCACATGGTTGCTATAATGAAACAAACATTTCATTGGTTTCATTTGTAAAGGATTTATAAATATGTATATTGATAAATGTGGCTGAAAGTTTTCCTGTGTCCCACCAAGTCCTGCAGCTGCTCGAACCCAAGTAAACACACAGGGGCTTATATTACTTACAAACTGTATGGTCTATGGCAGGCCTCTTGCTAGCTAGCTCTTATATCTTTTTTTTCCCCCGGAGCTGAGGACTGAACCCAGGGTCTTGTGCTTGTTAGGCAAGCGCTCTACCACTGAGCTAAATCCCCAACCCCAGCTCTTATATCTTAAATTAACTCATTTCTATAAATCTATACTTCACCACTTGGCTTGTGGCTTACCGGTACTTTACATCTTGCTTCTCTTGGTGGCAGCTCACAGCATCTGCCTTGCCTCTCCTTTCTCTTCCTGTCTGTCTGTTTGGATTTCCCACCTGCCTCTAAGCTGCCTTGCCATAGGCCAAACGGCTTTATTTATCAACCAATCAGAGCAACACACATTCACAGCATACAGAAAGAAATCCACAGCAGATAAATGTGAACTATTTGTCTTCCCCATATATGTTATGTTAAAGCACATATTCTTAACACATTCTTCTTAACGCACATACATATTTTCTCCTTTTCCCATCAGTTCATGGAGTTCTTAAGTAGTGGAGACTGTCCCTTCATGTGTCAGTCAGCTTTCTGTTACTGTAGCAAAGACCTGAGACAAATAAACTTAAACAGAGGGAAAGTTGTTTTGCTTTAGAATGTGGAGGTTTTAGTTCATTGCTAATTGACCCTGTTCTTCTGGGCCTGTTGTGGCCTAGCACATTATAGCAGAAAGGTGTTTCAAATCATTTGCAAGTAAAATCAGTGTACCTTTTGTTTTATTATAGCAACCATGTGATTACATTTATACATTTATAGGCAGCTATTCAGGGCATTATATACCGTAAATTTATACATATAAATGTACACATATATGTATATGGCAACAGACCCTGAGAACGCAGTCTATGAATACTTTCAAGGTGGTAAGGTGGCTCAGTAGGTAATAGCACCAGCTGCTGAATGCAAGGACCTGAATTCATATCTTGTCCAGTTACAAAAGAGGGAGAGCCTGAAAATCCTTTAGCTGCCTGTGACCCAGAACTTCCCACCAGGCTCCATTTCCAGGAGCTTCCACCACCCTACAAGAGCAGCACCACCAGAATTAGCACACGAGGCTCTGGCAGGTGCTTACCTGAGCCATAGCAGCAGAACATGCAAAATATGCCTTACCTACTGTGATAGATAATAAGGAATGCTTTAATATGAATAGATAATATGACTACTTTAAAATAATAGCCATGTCTGGCTTTAATGCTGAAAGGCAACATTAAACAATAACAATAGTAAAACAGAAAGGACAGTTTTGAAATGATTGTGAAGGATTTTTAGTTTCTGTCTCTGAGGGCTTTGTAAGTTTTCTGTTAGACGTATTCTTAACTTTTCCTTTTAATATTCAAGTATCTGAGTGCCTGCTGTATGCCAAGTGTTGCTGACTGCTAAAAGTCCTACCACGTAGTAGTGACCCAGTGTTTGGTCCGCCCTCCTGTGCCTGGTGGCCAGGCGGATGGGGATTTTAAGATACTAAGAGTCTTGAGGAAGCAGCAGCATTTCCCATGCCCCCCTGGCACAGTTAGGGGACTATTTACTGAAATATTTACTATTGTGCTGTATTTTAATACATTGGCATTTATATTAAATAAAGTGCTTCGTAGATCTGTATAATCAGTAACAAAATTTTCTTAAAAACATATCCACAACTTTATTATAATACATTGTCTCTATTCTGAATGAACAAAACAGTAGGCTTAAACTTCTGGTTTTGCTCTGGCTGGTTATTTTCAGGTGTTGCATCATGTAGCTGAGATTGCAGAGGTGCAGGCTGACTCTGGGGGCATCTGTTACCTGTCCCATGGTCATGCTAGGAAACCCTGAGCCATGCACTTGGTCTTCAGTATTTGTTGGAAATCACTAGGGGAATGGCCTGGTTGCAATAGTCAGATATTGCTTTATTTTAATACTTTACTGTGTGCATCTTGTTTTTGAGCTCCTTAAGCTCTCTTTTCCAAGTAAAGGAGGAACCTGCTTTGGGAACCTCAGAATTGAGTTTTACTTTGCCGAACAGTGTTCTGTTGATGGGAAATGAGATTGAAAGAGGTACTGGGTAGTATCAAAAGATTGACATGTAATCGAGTCCAGGCATTTGGAAATTAAAGTATTTTTTCTCAAGTGTCACAGCCTTTATATGAATATTAAATTACATGGTATGACTTGGCATAAATGTCCTTTGTAAGGACCTACTCTGTTTACATGCTCACCTGTTAATGGAACAAATTATGCACAGCTGATGGATTTTGAAAATAGCAGCTGTCATCCCCTGTTAAAGTCAATCAGTGGCAAGATTGTATACATTAAATCTTACATCGTGTCAGGAAAATGTATCTACACTTTAACCACTAATAAGCATGACTGTCAGCTTCACTGTTGACAGTTGCTCGGCGTGCTTTGCCTCCAGATAGTTTACCTGTGTGATACTTTTTCCTTAAAACTACCCAAATACTTTGTTTTACACTTAAAAAAAAAGTATTGCTCAGATTTTGATGTAAGCTTAGAAATACCCTCCATTCTTTGGTCCAATTTCCTTTTTTAGGAGCTAATGAGACCAGCATATTAGAACTCATATTCGCAAATGAGTACTCCTGAAAGCAGTCTCACTGGGAGGCTTCACATTTACCCAGTTAGGGCGCCACCAAGGAGCCCTCTACCAATGCATTTGGATACTATTTATATATAATAAAGTCTGTTTGTAACTACCCAAGAACATGATTTTATTTCTTCTAGCTGCCCCCAAGTTTTATAGACAGTGTGAAGGCTGGACTAGTTTGTCAGGTCTCCTTAGTTTTGGGTAGTTGTCAGCTGTCTCTAAAACTGAAGTCCCGCTCCTGCCCCTTTGTCATCACATTCGCAGTTAGCCTTTGCATTCCATCTTAATTGTGTTTTTGGCCCTCCAAGACTTTTAATGGTCTTCATTATCCATCATCTCAGCCAAGTCCTTTCACATCTTCCTCACCACTAACTTGTTGAGATCTAGGCAGATACTTTCTTCGGTTGACCTTTTCTGTCGGAGGCAGGATCTGCCTTGTGAATCTCCGTGTCCTCTACCAGCTACCTTACAGGATATAGTCTGGCTGTGCCTTCCTCCTCCTTGGTGCTGAGGTTCTGAAATGTCTCAAAGTAATTCTATTCAAGATATGTTAAAACTTACTTGTTCGAATTATTAATTAATTAATTAATTTTTTGAGAAAGGGTCGCCAACTCTAGCTGGTGTTGAACTCATTGTGTAACTGAAGCTCAGCTCAGACTTGTAGCAGTCATCCTGCTTCAGCATCTCAGATGTTGGAAATGCAGGTGTGAACAACCGTGCCCCACTTTTGAAATTCGATTTTTAAAAAAAATATCAATTCATATTCCTCTTCATCCTTTTATTCTTTCTTGATAGCTCCCTTTTATAGAGCTGGAATGAAAACAAAAACCATGGTAGCTGAAGTATTTCACAGCTAGAAGTGATGATTCATTGATGTGCCATAGACTTGCGCATCCATAAAGAGCGGCCACCTTGGAACCAATGTGAAGCCGTGCGTCCTTTCACTAACTCAAACTCAATACTTTTCGGTCACAGGTCTGTGTGGCTGGTCATCACTTTCTGGGTGGGTGCACAGAAAGCATGGCTGACAGGACCTTAAGCTCTAGCCCATGCCTACGTGAGAAACTGAGGGGGAATTTTAGTCTGAGATCAAATAACAGGTTACAGAGGTGAAGGCTGTGACTGAGATTGCCAGCCTACCAGTGTGATTCCACCATTGGTGTATGTCAAGGTGAAGTGTGCCTGTCTTGGTCTCTGTGGTAAGAAAGTACATCCTCCTCTGCCCCTGAATTAGACAATGTGTACACCGCTTTACTGACTGACTACTACGTAGTCACGTGGGATGGGTCATCTGAAAACCTAATCAAAGAGACTCAATATGTCAGTCCTCTTTGCCAAAGACCTTTTCAAGCCCTGAGAGAGTCAAGGCCTGTGTGCTGGGCAGTTGGACAGTTCGTCTGCATCTTGTGCTATCCTATTTTCAAACATGAATTTAACTTAATCAGTATTATTAGTACCATTAAAGTATCTGTAATTGCCTCTATGCTTCCTAGTGAAAGTGTTTAATGTCCCTTTTAGTGACCTTCTTCCTGTTTGTGACTTCTGAGTCTAGATACAAGTAATAAAAGCAGTTTGCTTAATCTCAGCTTGCTTTTTAATGAAGTAATAATACTTTAGACCTCTTCCTAGTGTACATATAATAGTTTACCTGGAGGCAATTAAATAGAGTATTTTTAAAATAATCTAATTAAAATATTATATCTTTGAATTTAATGTTTTCCAAGTGTTACTGAATAATAATTATTATTATAACTTGTAAGGATGCTAACCAGAATCTCGGTTTGTGCCACATGTTGTCTAAGCTGATATTTATCACATAGAACTTGAAGAAAGGATTCTAGTGGAGCCCGGGAGTAGAGGTGCAGGGGTATGCGCAAGGCCTGCATAACCCTTACTGTGGGAGTCTCCTCGTCACCGGGCCACTTTCTTTTCATTTCTAGAATTAGAAGTAGGCTGTGCTTCATCTAAGGGCAGTAATTTCTGCTGCATTGCTGGAAGACTGATTTTGCCTGGGCCATTGTATTATGTTTTTTATATTGACAGCTTATATGCCTGTCATCAAGTGCCAAATGCTTACTTCTCTGTCAGACAACTGTAATATTTTAAGCAAGTCAAACCATTTGATTCTCCCATGAACTCTTAACGAGGTATAAAGTCAGTGATTGCCTTCATCCTTCTGGTGTGAGGTTAAACAATTTGGCCAGTGTCCTCCACTTATAATTGGTAGAGAGCTGGGCATTTGATCAACCATAACATCTGAATGGAAAGTGTAGTGTTAACCATTATGTTCCACTGCCCTTACAGCATCTAAATACTAGATTTATCACAATTAAATGTGTCACGTAGTTTATGATAGGATGGGGGCAGGGGCCAGAGGCCTCTGTGGACCTAAGTTAGAAATCAGGGTATCTCTCAGGGACTGTGAGATCAGAAAAGGGTAGAAGCTGTGATGCTTTCAATGAGAATGGCCCCCATGGACTCATGTATTTGAATATTTAGTCCCTAGTTGGTAAAAACTGTTTGAGGGGTACGGCCTTGTTGGAGGAGGTGTCCACTAAGGATGGGCTTTGAGGTTTCACAAGACTCAAGCCATTCCTAGTCTCTGTCTGTCTGTCTCTCTCTCTCTGCCTACCTACCTGGTAGTGGTTGTCTCAAGATGTGAGCTGCCAACTACTGCTCCAGCTCCATGTCTGCCTCCCTGCTTGCTACCATGCTCCTCGCCATGGTAGTCATGGGTTCTGATAGTCATGGATTCTAACCCTCTGGAACGGTTAGCTCCAGGTAAACTCTTCTCTGAGTTGCCTTGGTCATGGAGTCTTATCACAGCAATAGGAAAGTAACTGAGACAGAGAGCTTTTGTCATGCAGGAATGTTTGGGTTAACTTCTGTCTGGATCACTAGGGGCCTAACTTACTACAGTTCAGTCTTTTAACATCATTGTGTATTTCACTTCACAGTGTTGCTAAATCCTTTTGTTTTCACAGAAACTCAAACAGAAGAATCAACAGCTGAAGCAGATTATGGATCAATTACGGAATCTCATCTGGGACATAAATGCCATGTTGGCAATGAGGAACTAAACTGATACTTAAATCTCTTGCACTACTCATGTGATACAATTGGATTTCCCCCCTCAAGAATAATCCTTTGAGGAAGATTATTTATCTCTTTATTTTACTGGCTAGCACTAAAGTTCCTGTTTCCACTTTAAAGTTTTCACTGGCTTTTTTGTTTGTTTGTTTGTTTAATGCTCTTGGTTCTATAAAAGATTATTGTAATAGCCTTTGATATGGTGTGAGTTTTGGTTAGTCTTCATGAATTGAATAATTGCTTTTTAAAGGCAAAATGAAGTTTAATAAATGAATTTTTAAACATAACCAGTGTTGTTGCTTGTTTTAGTTACCCTTTTCAAAGAGAGGTAAAGGATAAATATTTTAGCGTATTAAAATACCAACCGAAGTTTATCTCTGAAAGAAATTAATTAAAATTAAAAATATATTACCACCTAAGCTCCTTTCTTAATTCAGTTTTTTTCCTTTATTTTCTTTTATTAAAATACCATTTATTTTACTTATCAATTTTTTTTCAAACCAGTTAGAATAAGAAAATACTTTGCTGCTCAATCACTGTTATCAGGTTCTTGGAGTGTTTTTCTGAATTAGAATGAGAGAGGTGATTTGAAGAAGATACAATCTGGTCTCGCGCTTAGCTGTGACCTGCCTTGGACCTAGTAGCAGGGGCCTGCCTGTCAGCGACATCCTAGTCCCAAGTATGTTTCAATACACTGCACTTTAAAGAGTTCTAATCTAGACTATTGTTTGGACAGTGGTTCTCAACCTTCCTAATGCTGCAACCCTTCAATACAGTTCATGTTGTGGTGACCCTCAACCATAAATCTATTTCGTTGCTATTTTGTAACTGTAATTTTGCTACTGTTGTAAATCGTAATGTAAATATTTGATATGCAGATGGTCTTAGATGACCCCTGTGAAAGGGTTGTTTGACAACCCCCCAAGGGGGTCATGACCACAGGTTCAGAATAACTGCTTTAGGACAAGTACATTTGCAGTCTACAGGTCTGGCTGAGACGGGCGTTCCAGCCTGAGTCACAAGCTCCTGCCTGGCTTGACTTGACTATGGCAATTCTGCATTTGACTCTTGCTTGTGGGTTAAGTTTCTCCAAAGGGTTACATAAGAAACTAGTAACCAGCTTCCTCTGGGAAAGGGAATGGGTGGTTGGGATTCAGAGTTCAGAATGTGCTGACCTTTCATTGTCTACACTTTTGCACCTTCTGAATGTTATAGCTTGTGCAAATAGTACTTGATCAAAACTGTACCTTACATCCTGAGTCAGACAGATTGCCTCCAGTAGTGGAGGACAGACTACAAGAAGAGTTAAGTTTACTGTTGCTGATGCCGTTCTGGGCAAGCCCACTGTTGGTGAGAACCACAGGGGAAGCTCTGTATAGTTGTAGGGCAAAAGCAACTGTATGAAACTATGACACACAGAAGAATGTAGACCAAAAGTCTCGCTTGGTGTGCTACTCCACCATACCTAAGGATACTACGGTTTGTTTAGATACTCAGGATTTCTGTAGGTTTTCATATGCAGCATAGTCTGTATGCTATTACCATTGTGACTTTAGTATATTATTTACTGACAATACAACGAGGCATGTCAGCACAGAGAATCATATTAACCTGAGCTCCACTTGGCTTAGACCTGTCTTTGAACAAAACACTTGGCAGTCTGGGAGCATACCTGTACATGTGGTGTGTGCACGTCCCTCTGAATAATTTACCTAGCAAGCTGTTAGCAACATAGGATCCCTACTTGCATGCAAGCTGCATGTACACCCTCTCTGAATACTGGACTAAGTTTCTCTTCCTTTTAATGACCATCAAACTTAGACTATTCAGTTACACCAGGAAGGTAGAAGGGGGCCAGATCTGGCTTAGACTAAGAAGGCCTAAACAGTCAGATTAACAGGGCGCTTGGGTGTCTTCACTCAGTGTATTCTGGCATAGTCTATCACTTCTCTTGAATAAACTTTCCTTTCTACTTTCCAGTCTGTGTGGAATTTTTATTTCATTCTTGAATAAGATGCTAAGAACCAGGAAATGTGTGGCCCATGCTGGCCACTGGTAATAATGACACTTGTTAATTTAGTGTTTCTTTCCTGATAACCGTAGTAAAGGGTTTTGATCTAGGGTTTGGGTGTTTTAAATATCCTACTAAGCCACTTAGATCATTAACGGTGCCGCAAACCTAGCTCTTGGAAGGAAGGTAGAATTGTATGCTTTATGCTTTGAATATATAGAGAATATCTCTGGTGGAGCAAAAATGGGTATGGTTACATTGCTGTAGATCTGTAGCCCCAAGTTATGGGCAGCTGCGCATGCTCTTTCAGAACTGGGGCTACTCTACTCATTTACAAGTGACCATGTGATCATTTGTGAGTGTGGTGGGGGCTATTAAATGCAGACCTCTATAGCTCTCCAGTTCTGCCTTTTCTAGAGAGGACACACCAATAGATTAAAGTGCAAAGAAAGGGACTTTATTGTAATATATGTCCCTAGGCAAGATTACCTGTTCTCTCACCTGTGAAATGATGTATGAGATTAGTTGATATTATGCTCTAGGTTAGAATTTTGCTTGGAAATCTTAGAAACTCAGTTCAAAACAGGTTAATCCTACAAAAAATGAAAAATCTGCCATTACTAAAGTATCAAGAATTACAGCCCAGATCTGATGCCTACAACATTACTTGCTCCACCCTAATTCCTCTTTGTGTCTGCTCCATTTTCTTTCAGTAGAGACAGGGACCCTCCAAATGGTGGGAACAATGCTCCTCTATGGTCTGGACATCTTTTCTCTATCCTGACCTCAAAAGTTGAGAGGCTTATTCACTCCTAAATTAAAAATCCTCACAATAGACTCAAAACCCTTGAGTAATAAAACCAACAAATGGATCTGTTGTGTACATGGGTACTGCAGTTGAACTAACCCATGTCATAAATCTGTCTGTAGCCAGGACTTGGGTATGGGTGTCATAGAAAAGCACACTCCCCAGGGAATAAGGATTACAGAAGAAAAGAGGACCAAACAGGAATATTTTGAAGAAAAAGAAACCATGGTAACCACAGGTAGTGATGATCTTCATTCATTGTTATACCATATTTCAGACACAATAAAGGAAGCTGTCTAACCTTCACAACCCCCAAAACACAGAAAGCCAACTGCGTCGTTCACCGCCATGGGAAATGTCTTCTCGTTTTCTAAGTTTGTAGACTTCTGTATTAGAGTTTTCCTCTGCAGCTGTTTTGATTCATTACAATGTTAACTTGTCAGGTCTTCCTTAGATAGGACAGAGTTAAAAAGAAAAAAAAAAAAAAAAAAAAAAAAACCCTGAGAGTTCCAGCATACTGGTAAGGACATTATCTTTAAATGACTTGGCACCCCCCAGCCTTGATCATTCAGACATTACATCCCATGGCACCGTTACAAGCCAAAATGTGTTAATTTGACATTTTGATGTAGTTCCAACTTGAGTGATTCATTTTCTTTCCCTAAATTCCCCCTGCAGCATATGCTAGACAGAGGGGATTTTTAGCCTTAAACTAAAATGTGTGCTTATCCTGAAGCCTCAAGGTGTAAGTTACCCTAGACATCCTTAAGTTGTTTTCACATACTGGATACTTCAAATTTTTCTCTAATCCTCTAAAACACAGAAGTGTCAAGGGTTATTTTTTTTTAAACAAATTGAAAACATTCTCAGTGGAAGAATTTCTTTTTTAACACAAGAATGTTGAATTCTTTTGTCACTTTTTAAAAACTAGTTATTAGGTTTATTGAGTACTTTGTTATCTATATTTTTATACAAATTGACACTGCAAAATGTTGTAAAAGATTCATTCTTTCCCCCCAAATGTATTATGCATTCAAATAATTACTAGAAAACTATCAAAGATCAAATAAGCCTATATTTTCTCTGTGGCCTAAAGTGTGTATTAATCGTATAACGATTGGAACACAAAACCATGGAGTAGTGTGCCCTTTAGGCCTACTTGTACCTGTTTTCATGTTCTCATTAGGTGTGTTTTTGAAGCAGCATACAAGCACACACAAGAATCACTGGCATTGTACTTTTTCATATGCGTATTTTTGGATTTGTCACAAATTCACTGAATTGCAAGCTGAAGTGGACTTCTAAAAATCTGCACATTTGACAAGTTTTCCAGGTGATCTGCCACTGAGAGTGGACAACAGTCCAAGCAGTTGACTGAAAACTGTTGCAAGTATTTTAATGGAGAAGCTGCAAAAATAGTCATAGTGGCATTTAATAAAACGTAGGAGACCATATTTGGAGTCCTGGCTTTGAGGATTTAGTGTTCTCTCAGCACTTCTCAACCTCAACTGCACATTAGAACCCACTGGGGAAATGTTAAAAGTCTGGATGCCAAAGCCACATCTCAGACCAATTAAATCAGAAATCTGGGTGGGATCCAGATTTCAATGGGCTTTCCAGTTGCTCTGGTGATCTCCACATGAATCCGGAGTTAAGAGCTATTGCCATATCTAGGTTTGTAGGCATGGAAAGAATCTTGAGGGCCAGCTAGTGTCTAGAGCAAAGAACTCTGAGAAGACAGAAATCTGAAACTCACCTATGCATGCCCAAGTGTTTTGGGGTTGGAGGTTTGGTTTTGGTTTTTTAATAGTTTTTATTTGTATGTGTACGGGTGTTTCACCTGCATGTATGTCTATGCACCATGTATGTGTCTGGTGTCCCACTGAGGCCAGAAGAGGGCATAGGATCCCCTGGGGCTGGAGTTTACAAGTGGTTATTAGCTAGCATATGGGTTCCGGGGATCAAACCCAGGTGGCCTGGAAGAGCAGCCAGTGCTCTTAACTGCTGAGCCGTATGTCCAGCTGGACAGTTTGTTAATGATACTCTTTCTTTCCACCCACACTTCCACCACCAATAGAAACAAGAGATGACACCATTCAACAAGCAACATTTTTAGGCAAAAAAGCATGATTGTTGCAGGGTCCTTCCCATCCAAGCAGCTGTGGCACTTCAGAAACATTGTACAGGTCAAGTGGAATCCAGAGAAAGACTACATTTCTCTTTGTTCCCAGTTCCAAGCTGAACATGGCCACAGCTTGTTTTACACTGACAAGGTAATTAACCTGGATTCTTAATTTACTTTCTAACTACCATTCATCACAGACTCTAGGCAGCAGGCAAGAAATGTGTGTACCTAGATGAGAATTCCAAAATTCTGGAACGCAAGTTAGAAGAGAGTCACTCATTCATACTGACTCTAGAACAGCCCTTGGATTTCACTTTCATAAGTTAGATACATGCTTCCCCCCATCCCCCCCCCAAAAAAAACAGTTAATGGACTGACTTTAGTCTCCTGAAATTTAAAATCTTCATGGTACTTATAACAAACTTCAAATTCAGGGTCTTCTGCTCATATTGTACAAAACTTCTCTATAATTAAAAAATTATGGCTGTATATGCCCAAACCTGTAACAATATAACCAGACAAAGACGCAGGAAGATAATGCTATAAAGATGTTCATCTCTGGAAGATGAGGAAGTAGTGCAGCTTTAATTGTAATAAGGTAGGGGAATAGTTTTCCAAACAGCTTTATGAATCAGGGGGAAAGTCATTTGTGAAAGCGCGGTATCTAAAATCTGCAGATGGTACAGCTAACAAATAAATCAATTAAAGAATGCAAAGTGTGAACAGAAACATAAATGTGAATTAAAACCATACAAACTTCAAGTTATGTATGAAGTAAGTATTTTAACCACTGGCACTAAAATCTTAAATTGAATTCTCTGATGAAACAGAAAGCTGATATAATTGCCTACATAAAGGGTAGTCTGAGAATTACAGCTGGTGAGATGAAAAAAATAAATGTCTCTGTGTTTTGAATAGACAGTAAAGGCATGACAGATGAATAGAGCGCCTGCCAAGACACCAACAATAGTCCAGGTGAGGAATAACTAAACTAACACATAATGCAGATTCCGTAGCAGACCGTGAATTAAGTAGCACAAGCTTGTTCTCTTGCAATGCTTATGGCAAAGGATTCCTAAATGAGATTTGTCCTCACCCACCCATGTAAGGGTGTTCTTCTGTTATCTGTTGACCTAGTTCAAAGAACTCAGGGTGTTTCCTGGAGCAACTGGCTTCTGATTTTATTTATTTTTCACTGGACTGTCAAAATATTTCATGTTGAGTACCTTGTTCAAATATTGGGCTATTTCTGTTAAAAATTAATTAATAGTAGTAGTAGTATGTGGCATTATGAGGTGTGAGTGTGTGTGTGTGTGTGTGTGTGTGTGTGTGTGTGTGTGCACGTATGCACATGTGTAGAGATCAGAGGATACCTTTTGGGAGTTGGTTCTCTCCTACCTTGGGAATCTAGAAATCAGCTCAGGTTGTCAAGTTTGCAGAGCAGGGCCCTTTACCTTCCAGAGCATCTTCTTTCTTTCCTTCTCAATAATACTTGCTGCATTAGGGACAGTAGGGGGTGGATGAGGAAAGGTCTTTTCCTTAAGCTCATGGACGCAATGCCACCTTAGTACAGAGGTCTCACCCTCTCCCATAGCAGAGCTCCGGAAGAGTCAGTGTGTGGCTCTTGCGGACCTGAATCCCCATTCTGCTTTGTACCTGGTCTCTGGAGAAAAAAATGTCAACCCGTCACTCTTCAATGTTTTTCTTCTGTAAAAATAGAATCTTCTCAAGTTTTTCTTTCAAATTTCAGAAAACTTTTGTTTACAACAGCTCAATAAGCAAGGCCCTGCCACCAACTTAACCATCAACTCTGTCACTTGTTACTTGCAAGAGCACACTTAGATAAGGCGTGGTGGAGCTCTTTCCCCAGATTTAAATATTCCCTCCCGAGAGCCCCTGTAGAGTTGGTGAGGACTTGTTCTAGGCTCATGAGACAAGGAACTAGAAGGCACAGAAGCCTAGGAGATGTAGAATGCTCACCAGATGCCTGCTCGAGGACTTATAGATAGTAAACTGCTGTGGGACAGAAGACTCCGATGGTGCAGCCACCTGCAGGCTATGCTGGAGGCGCTGGTGATGTAGGTTTCATGAGTCCTCACCCAGGCTGAGATGGGCCTCCTGGTGATGAGTTACTATTGTCATCCATTCCCGTGTAAATAACTCCATTAATTCCCTCAGTTCACGAAGCTGAACTCACATAGAACTGATTAGTTGGTATCTGGAGAGAAGGAACATACCCGCCAGGAAATGCCAAGCAACACAAGAGTTTGGCACAGTGTGCTCCACAGAGGGGGAGAAACCAATACATGTCAAACATCATTATCACTACCTGGATAAAGAACAACTGGTCTTTAAAATAAGTAGGCCCATCTTCACTCGGTTTCCTCTTATCACAAACCAGTCCCCTCTAGTTCCCTTCAGCAGGTAGCACCAGACTTCACACTCACAGACATCCCCAGCATTGGCTGGGCCTTTCCCTTAGCCTGATGCCCCATCTCCTTCTCTTTCTGTCTAGAACAGTGGTTCTCAACCTTCCTAATGCTGCGACCCTTTAATACAGTTCCTCATGTTGTGGTGACTCCCAACCATGACGTTATTTTCGTAGCTGCTTCCTAACTGTAATTTTGCTACTGTTATGAGCCATAATGTAAACATTTGTGTTTTCCAATTGTCTTAGGTGATCCCTGTGAAAGGGTCATTTAACCCCCAAAAGGGGTCGGCAACCCACAGCTTGAGAAGCACTGATTTAATATCTAAAGGTATGAATCCATCTGCTTCCCTTGAGATCATTCCCTTATGATTTCCACGATCTCTGAACTCTGGGGACTGACAATCAATATTCCCAGCCCTCTGGTTCACTTGTGTGTGCCTTTTATCTCCATATAGATAGGAAGCTCTGTGAAATCAGGGTTCACACCCCCTTTTTACTCACCTAGCACAATATTTTACTCACTTTCACCAATATTCAATTAATAATGGCTTCCAGGTCCCCATTTAGAGAATCACCTTTTAATTTTGTTCATTGCCTCAAGCAGTTTTTTTTTTAAAGTCATACTTGGTATAAGAAATAATATTTTGGAGGCCAAAGAGATGGCTCAGTGGCTATTTTCCCAAAGGCCTAGGTTCCATTACTGTCACCCACATAATGGCTCTAAACCATCTGTAACTCCAGTCTCAGGGATCTGACTCCCTAGTCTGGTTTCCACAGGAATCAAGCATGCATGTTGTTCACATGTCTGTATGCAGGCAACATACTTAAACACATAAAGTAAATGAATAATTTTGTAAAAATAAATATTGTGAAGTAAAAAATAATTTTTACATTAAGAAATTTAAACATTTTCTTGGTTTTATACATTTTAATTAAAATATAACTACATTATAATCCCCCTTTCCTTCTTCTATAATGGAGACTATGGGGTCTAGCCCCTCAATAGTCCCCTCCCAGGGTCCGGGAAGATTCTAAACCCAGCTGAAAATTTAATTTTTGGTGATATGAAATGAATCTACATACACAAAACTCCTTAGTCCATACACTTTATTATTCTGAGTCAGTTCTCTCTCTACACAGCTTCTATTTGGCTCTCATGCCTAGCTCCTTTTTTTCCTGATTTCTCTCTACATTTATCTGCTGTCCCCTCTCAGCTCTATCTTAATTCTCTCATCTTAGTTCTGCCCCACCTAGGTTCTCATCCATCTAGTTCCTTCCCATCTCAGCTCCTCTCCCATCTCCTTCTTTCTCATCTTGTTTTTCCCCATCTGGCACTTCGTCATCTTCCATCTTGTTCCTCTAGTACTCTCTTCTAGCCCTTCAATCTAGTTCTTCCCCATCTAGTTCATTCCTCTCCAATTCTTACCCATCTAGTTCTTCTATTCTCTTTTCTCTGTCTCGTCCTCAAGTTCTCTAGTCAAAATCCTCCTCTAAGTCTCCTTATACCTCTCAGCTCCCTCATCTCTCAGGTATTCAGTTATAAAACCAAGCCATAGCAATCCTCTGGCTGAGCAAGGTCACCAAGCTTGAATTCTTACAGGGTCATAAAGGCAGACAAGAGTTTTCCTCAGGGAGTGACCATCAGATTTTCTTTTACAACCCAAAAAGGGAGTTGTAAAGGAGGAGGTCAACTGAGAGCTAATGATCAGTTAGTATATCAAGAAAAAGAGGAGGCCAGGCGGTGGTGGCGCACACCTTTAATCCCAGCACTCGGGAGGCAGAGCCAGGTGGATCTCTGTGAGTTCGAGGCCAGCCTGGGCTACAATGTGAGTTCCAGGAAAGGCGCAAAGCTACACAGAGAAACCCTGTCGCGGAAAAAAAAAAAAAAAAAAAAAAAAAAGTAAAAGGGGATTTATGTGCTCAGTCTACATTCCTAGAAGTAGTTAGGTAAGAAGTTAGGAGTCTATAATGTTAGTAAGGCTGTATAAGAAAAAAGGGTCTCAGCTTAAATTGCATTAGAAATAAAGCTATCTGCCTGACCTAGAGACAGTCATTGTTTCTTCCATAAAGGTGTTACCTTAGTTCAGGAGATTG
The DNA here is from genome assembly GCA_902168425.1 of Peromyscus attwateri. Classification (NCBI taxonomy): domain Eukaryota; kingdom Metazoa; phylum Chordata; class Mammalia; order Rodentia; family Cricetidae; genus Peromyscus; species Peromyscus attwateri. The sequence continues at coordinate 18,589 of CABHPP010102822.1, read as the reverse complement.
TTTGGCCTTGGATGCTCAATAGGTATTTTAGATAAATGCACTGTTAGGAGTTCTTGGAAGCATACATAGCATTACAAGAAAATCACTGTAGGAACCAGCTAATGTATACACAAAAGCTAAAATATCAGCAAGACTTCTTAAGCCATGGCTTGACCTTCAGAAAAGTCCTTGACCTTTCCAAGTAGTAGCTGGGTTCCATTCCGTTTTCCTGTGGCTTGGAGCATTTCTAGTCCCTCCCAAGTACTCTCTCTCCAACTCCTTTCATGTCCTTCCCTCACTCTCAAATTGATAACTTCTTCTTCCCCAATTATTAAGATATACGTGTGTGTGTGTGTGTGTGTGTGTGTGTGTGTGTGTGTGTATGCACAAATATATAAGTCGGCTGAATCCATTTTTGTTTGTGTGTGTACTTTTTCAGAACTGACCACTTTGTATTGGACAACCAATGGGGGCTCATCCCTGGGAGACTCCCCTTCTCTCACCAGTTATCAGCTGCCTGTAGTTCATTGTCCAGGGCTGTGGCCCCGACCACTTCAGCATGTCTGCTGACATCACCATTGTTCAGATCATGTTGATGCAGCCATTTCTGGGAGAGACTGTTTCACAGCAGACTTCCTGATAGTCAGGCTTTTATAGTCTTTCCATCCCTTCTTTCCTAAGGCCCATGATCTCACCAGCCCCAGGAAGCTGGCTAGGTTTCTAGTACTAGACACGGTCTCCCTTCTGTTGAGCAGGCTTAAGTTCAATTAAACAGCTAACACATGAGTGCCACTTACTGCACTTTTATGGATATCCTGCCATGCTGGTCATTGTGGTGGTTCATGGTTGTCACAGCCAGGGTAGGACTATTCATTGTGTCCCTTCCTTGGTAGCTAGCTTAGTAAATTCTGGCACAATGACACCTAGACCACAGGAAAGAGGCTTTCAGGATAGGTCTACCTCGAATAATCCATCCGATGTCCTAAGTGTGTGATGTCTTCATCAATGGGGGCTTACCATCAATATCTGAGGCAACCCAGGGCAACAGCTGGTGTCTCTACCATTTGGGGAATCACTTGGACTACCTGGCCAACTGTTCTACAAAAGATTTCTCCTGCTTGATACCAGGGGTTTTGTTAGTGTGTAGTTCTTGTGGGAAGTATCATCAGCCCCAGTGGTATAACTTCCTTTAAGATGTGTGTGTGTGTGTGTGTGTGTGTGTGTGTGTGTGTGTGTGTATGTATGTATGTATATATGTATATATGTATGTATCTTCGACCCTCCCACCTGAACTTCACAAGTTGGGAATACAACTCCTAGCTCAATGCACCTTTCCTTTCAGCCCTCTGTCAGTTATTTACTGAAGAATTTGTTCACTTGATTTCAATTAACTGGTCACAAGTCAATGGGCCGTTTACGTGTCTATAAATTTATCTGTCTAAATACAGCAGTAACTAATTGCAAGTCTGAGACTAGATACTAATCAGATGGGAAGGAGCAAAGATTCATACCTGCTTTGAGATCATTTTTCTGCATCATTCATCTCTGCTCTGAGTCAAGGCTTGCCAGGGACCTTGGTTTCTACCTGTGGTTGACACTAAGAACTGCCCTATTCCCACTTCAGATCTGAGGATCTCCTTTCCTTTACTGCTGGGACGGTTCCCTCCAGTGTCCAGTGGGTCAGCCTCTCCTTTCTACCCTACTCCTCCTTCCTTTCCCACGAGGGATGCTCTTCTCCACATTATTCCTTCTTGACTGAACTCTCTTTGTACAGCCTCTGTCTCAGAAGCTCCCTTCTGGAAAGCCTCAGCTAAAGCAGTGCCTGATTGCACTGGGTGGAGGAGGTACTGGGGGTGTGCAAGGCTGGGTGTTGAGGCTTTTGATCCCAACTCGGGTCCTTGGGCTGACACAGCAGGCCCTTTGCCTGGTCTGCTATCTCCCCAGCCCTAAACTACAGTCTTAGAATAAGTCTCTGTGCTGTGATGTGGGAGAAATTCAAACTCAGACGAGATGCTATGACAGAGGACAAACATTTCATCTGTACAGGTCCCTGTGACAGAACCACAGCATTGCTCTCACTGTATGGAAACGGAAGCCCACAGACGTTACACCACCTGCCCTCGGCTACTCAACGAGAAAGTAGCCAAACAGGGATAACATCTTCATCACCCTGGCTTCAAAACCCCAGTTTTAACCAGTACATCAATATACTAACCATGGGATTAAAAACATGAATAAAGACATTACAAAATAGTTGAATGTATATTGCTGAAAAAAAAAAATCTCAACAACTAGATTAGACTTTTCAGACCCTGAACCTTTCCAAGCATCCATTGAATATGTCCCCTAAAACAATGACTGAATCAAGTCAACATAGCATTTTATATAGTTAGCACAGGCCTGGCTCATGATAAATGCGTGGTGAGCGTACCTTCATCACATCACATCACATCACATCATCACATCACCAGCACCACTTCTCTGACAGCATAGCCGGTTGACTGGCATCATTTGAGAACTGTTGCTTCCTAGAACGTACCCCAAGCTCTGTTTGCTTTCTGGAATTCTTGTCTTGCAATATTCTCCTTCTGAAACATTGGAAAGGCTTTGAGAGAGAGAAGGGAGAAGGGGGTAACTTTCATGGCATCAGTTTATCAGAGAGATGTGTTTTCATCTGAGAAATGTATTTTCTCATCAGTTGGCTTAAAAATGAACAAATACTACCTGAAATCATTTGGTAGAAGAGCTGACCTCCTTTTGAAAAGGACTTTTTGACCAGATCCCAGAGAGTGGAGCATCATCAACTGAAAAGATGCCTAACATCATCTTCCTTCTTATTTCCCACCGAGAGCCTTTGTGCTTTTTTCCTTCCTATCTAATTTCTTTTTCTGTAACCACAGCTTTGCACAAATCCACCAGATTCCAGACTTTTCACCATGAGGACATTGAAATAGAGCTACCAAATCAAAGCAGCCCTTGCAGAGTGGAACACTTCGCCATGTGGGGCTTGATAGGTAGAAGTATGAGGACACCAGCATGGTTTGCAGGGTTCTCACAAACCAAGTTCGATGACTCTGGAAGCAGAGGGTTGTTCTTGCTGAAAAGTGCAGTTGCCTTAGGAAGGGTGGCTCTTTCAGTGAACTCCCTGTCATCACAGCTGTATGGGTAGCTTGTGTTGGTGTGTAAGCTATGCGTCTTCCAAGGTGTATGAAGCAGTATGAGGGTCAGCAAAACAGGAACATTTTCTGCATATCACAGGCATTGAATAAGGATTTATTGAATGAATGGGTGACTTCAGAGAAGGCTGCCTGGGATTTGCCAAATCACAGTGGATCATATATAGACTTCTGTATCATGCATGTTTATAGCCTTTACCTCACCTCACCCTCATAAAAACAAGACATTTTTATGAAGTAAGTTTTATCAAAACTCTCATTTCACAAATAAGGAAACTGGGTCAAATAACCTGCCCTTGGAACTTTTTAGTGGTAAGGGGTAAAAGAGAGATTCAAATTCAGGCCATTGTTACTATAAAACTTTTGTTCACAAGTACTGTATACTCCACTCTTGAAGGAGTGCCCCTACTTGACAAGGTATATCACAGAACTATCTGGAAAGGAAACATGGAGTTTCTGCCTCCAAGAGTTAGCACTATACTCATGAAAACTAGTTTTCAAGCAACATTTTGTTTCTCAATTTAGTGACATGTCACAATCACGGGGCATCATTCTCTGGAGCCAATGTTTACTGAAGAAAGAGCTCTCAAATCTAAGTGTAGTGTGCTGTGAGGAGAAAGTTGGTCAGAGGAATTCATAAGTTGTCAATTCCGTCCCCTTGAGAATTTCCCAAGAAGGAAGGGCCAGTTATGTATCTTGTGGAGAAGGAGGAAAGGAAGAAAGACAGGGGGTACTTTACCCAGCACTTCAGAGGCAGAGTCTCGCCTGCTTTCTTCCCCTCCAGAACTGGAAGGGACTGGTGCCTTTTGAATTCTACTTGAAGACAGAGAGGAGGTTGCAAGGGCTATTGTTGCCTTGACAATGGAGGATGATTTTCATAGACAAGTTGATTGCTTTCGAAGCAGCAGAAAAATAAAGCCGATTTCAACAACTACCTGGGACTGAGAGCGGCCACTTCTGAAGGGACAAAGCGAAGGGAAATGAAGTGGTGGCAGCTTTACCAGTTAGCTGTTCCCCGTCTGGGGAGGGGGGGACAATTTGGCTCATGATGTTTCTATATTAGATCATTGTACATCTTCCAAGGTTTGGGCAAAGTTTGTGCCTACTGAAGCTTATGAAAGTTTGTAGACTATAGCCAGGAAAAAATGGGATAATGAAGCCCAAACCCACGTTTGTGCTCTCTGTCAGCACTAAATGGATATAGTTAGTATATATCAGAAACCTCTTTTCTGAGCCATTGAACTCTGCTCTGAAAAATCTATCTCCCCAGATAAGAAGGGAATACCTCCTTAGAGAGTCAGGAAAGTATGATAGGAACAAAAAGATATGAATGAAAGGACACATACCGGCACATACATGAAATGTGTCTGTAAAGTGAGAATGTACAGCAGTCTTAATGAAACCAGGCACCAAGCACATATTCATCTCCTCTAATAGAGGGTTTACCAGACAGCTGCAATGATCATCAAATTACCCAGAAGCAGATTTGTGCATAGGTAACTGATGAACGAAAATGGTGGACAGCATCATACCCAGTGGCCCGTGTAGATCATATAGATCAAATCATTAACCACCCATCACTTTCCTGGGTGGTATTATTCTACTTTTTAGATGATTCATAGAGATTTGGTGACTTGTGTGTTAATGAGATATAATAACAAGGATACTGTATTAATCAGGGTTCTCTAGAGTCAGAGAACTTATGGAATATATATATATATATATATATATATATATATATGGAATTTATCAGAACCACTTACAGACTGCTGTCCAACTAATCCAACAATGGCCAGTTGTGAATGGAAAATCCAAGAATCTAGTAGTTACTCAGTCACATGAGGCTGAGTGTCTCAGCCAGTCTTCTGTATATGCTGGAATCCTGAAGAAGTAGGTTCCAATGCCAGTGAAGAAATAGATGTGCTGACAAGGTGAGGGCAAGCAAGTGAAAAAGAATGAACCCTTCCTTCTTCCACTGCACTGATAAAGGCTTGCAGCTGGAGGTGTGGCCCAGATTAAAGGTGTGCCTTCCTGCCTCGAGATCTAGAGTAAAGATGTGTCATCCCACCTCAAGATCCAGATCAAAAGCCTGTGTCTTCCAGCTTCAAGATCCAGATCAAAAGCCTGTGTCTTCTAGCCTCAAGGTCCGGATCGTTGGCATGTTGTCTTCCAGCCTCAAGATCCAGATTACAAGTGTGCCCTCCATTTCTGGATTGTAGTTCATTCCATATATAATCAAGTTGACAACCAAGAATATCCATCACAGGTACCTAACAGTGGCTAAAACAAAACCACTTCTGTTACTTCCCTAACGAGGATTCTGGAAGTCTAGGTCCCAGCGTTAGGTCAGCAGCTTAGCAATAATATTTATTTTCAGTCCCATGCCCAATGCAACACAAAACATCTTTGACTCCATTCTTCTCTCCTGTTCCTTAGCTTCTCTTTGAGTGACCAAGATGTATTCTCACTTCATACCACACACACTTTCCTGTGTACTGTTTTAATGGATTCTATCAGTTATTTATAGAAAAATTATATCTCATAATTATTTGATAGAGTCAGAATTATTTGAAACATATTGATTTGTGGTTTTTTTTTTTTTGAGACAGGGTTTCTCCGTGTAGCTTTGGTACCTGTCCTGGATCTCACTCTGTAGACCAGGCTGGCCTTGAACTCACAGAGATCTGCCTGACTCTGCCTCCCAAGTGCTGGGATTAAAGGTGTGCACCACCACCGCCTGGCTGGAAACATATTAATTTGTATACATACAATCTGGGTTTAAAACTTTTCTATTCTTATATCCAATTATCAGTTCCCGTTGCATACATACACAAATACACACATGTGCACACACACACACACACACACACACACACACCCCTACCTACCTATCTACCCAGGCATTCAATAGTAAAATGAAGAAGAGAGAGGGGTCCAAACTTCTCAAAATATAGGAAAAGCAAAAGAACTCAGACATTTTCATTCGCCAGTTTACCTGCACCTTGGCCTTGAGCACGTTATGTCATCTCACTGAGACTTGGGTTTTTGTTTGTTTGTTTGTTTGTTTCTTTGAGAATGAAGACAAGAAAACCCAGTGTGCACAGGACTTAGAAAACAAAAGTTGAGACATTTATCACACTCTTTAACCATACATCAAAATACATGTAAAGGCATGTACCTAGTGAGCAAGATGGGTCAGTGGCTTCAGGCCCCTACCACCAAGTCTGACAACCTACGTTTGATTCCCTAGACCCCCAAGGCAGAAAGGGATAACCATTTACAACACAAACTTTCCTCTTATCTTCATACTCATGGATACCCACCCACTCCATACCATCCCCACATACAAAAGAAACAAATGTAAAAATTTGAATAGTAAAAAAAGTCCTTTTATCCACGTGTGGAAAAACAGTAGCTCTTCCACTAGTTGGCACAGACCACAACTTTTAATATCAGTGCTATCTATCACTTTGTAAACAAGGGGAGATTTGTCATAATTACCAAGGTTGACTTTCATAATTCCCAGGAGCCAGACCTAACCTTTCAAGGATGTTTCCTGAGTCCTTACTTGGTACTTCTAAAACAGCAGCAGCATACAGAAGCCCTGGTTTCTTTCAATGGCTATCTCTGCTCCTCCAGCCGGTATAGCTTTTAGATATGATAGATTGATGATGTCTGTGCTGGACAATTGACTTATTATGTATATAATCATCTGTAATAAAGCAGGTTTCACAGTGAGATTTTTATGAAAGTCTGGTCCACAGACCAACATCCTTAGCCCCACAGGAAGCATGTTAGCAGCACCGACTCTCAGGCCGTACCCTAGAGTGTGCTGAACTAGAAGGTCCATTTTAACAAGAATTCCATCTGTAAAATAACATTTAGATAAAACAGTTTTCTATCTAGTCCAACCTAACTATCTGGACCACTATCCTAAGATTTGGTATAAACTTGTGTTTGGTATATATTTAGTATTTAGTCCTTTATATAGAATCTCTTTATATGCTGTGCTGTCGTTGCCCTGTGTTTACATTTCTCTCTGGACCTGCTTTGTGGCAGACTCCCCTGTGATGAGCTCCACCAGCTGGCACAGGCTCTCGGGAGCTCATTCTTTATGGTCTTCCCATATCTGCTTTCACTGATGCTCTGTTAGCAGCATGTGTTGGCCACTGTGGAAAAACCGATGGCGCTGAGATAGGAAAAGGCCATAGATCAGAGTGTTGTGTTCCCAGAGAACTAGCTTGTGCAGCTAACCTGGTTTTAAGTCAGGCATGCTGAGTCCTGGCATGGTAACGTCACAAAAGTACCCTAGTCTACTGTCATTTCCGACATACTGATTCTTTATGCAGTGGACTAAGCCTTGGTCTAAATGAATAAATGCTACCACCTGATAATCTCAATGACATGCTACAGCTCTACAGTTTAATATCACAGAGTACCTAAGCTATCCATTAAAGTATTCATTTAGAGCTGGGCTTTACCTCAGTGCTGAAGCATTTGTCTAGCCTGCCTACAGGCCTGGATTCAATCTCCAGACACACACACACACACACACACACACACACACACACACACACGTTCCCTTATAATTTGACACCTAGGATTTTTATTTAATAGGTTTACAATTGGACTTAGGATTTCTCATTTTAAAACTATTCCCTGATTAATATGCAGTTGGTTTTTAGAATATCATCAAAGAGAGATGCTGAAGTGTCTCAGCAGGTAAAGGTACACCCTGGAAACCTCATGACCTGAGTTCAATCCCTTAGACCCATGCTGTGGAAGAATAGACTCTAATCAACCCCTGCAAGCTTCTCTCTCTCCCTCTCATGCATATACACACACACACACACACACACACACACACACACACACACACACAGAGAGAGAGAGAGAGAGAGAGAGAGAGAGAGAGAGAACATAAAACTCTATGCTCTGAGAACACAGTATCCCGGCCCTCATCTCAGTTGGATAGGTTGAGTTGAGCAGTCTACCGTAGCCACCTATTCAAGCAGCAGAACATGGTTATGTGGCCTGATTTCTACGTTCTTGGATTCTCCTCCATCAGATGCCACTGGACGGCTGCAGGTTGTCAACTTCCCCAGGATAGCATCTCCAGCTGAAATCTGCCATGCACTCTCAATGCCTGTGGCTCAGGTCTCCTAAGTACATCATTATTATTCAAATGGATTTGGGAAATTATATGTTTCCTATTAATAACCCACAAAAGCAACACCCAAATAGAAATGCAGAGAGAAGTGACTTGTCAGGGGCCTTTTGGAGGAGATGGTGAGTAAGTTAGCTCAGCTGTTCTTAACTGATGGGAGTAGATTCAATCAGGTCAACTGGTCCTTGCTGAGGAAAACTATGGAATTTTACATTATAATGTGTATCCTGGGCTTATGAATAAAAGTGAGAAGTTCTGACATCACTGGGATGACAATCTGTGGGGTGCTGCTTTGGAGCAGTGTAATGGCAAGTAAAGAGGCAGGAATTTCTACAATGCAATAATTCGGGTCATTTCTACTTTGCGTTTCTAACTTGCCTTCTCTCTGTAGGTTCCAAGTTGAATTCCTTTCCTTCCTTTCCTTCTGAAAGCCTTACATGATGGTGAATGTTAATTATAGCTTTTACAGAATTGCTGGGAGGCAGGCCTCTGGGTATGCCTATAGAGGACTGTCTTGCTTATAATGATTGAGGTGGGAAGACCTGTCCGCAGTGGGTGGCACCATTTCCTGGCTGTGATCATGAACTCTAAAAATGGAGACCAGGAAGCAAGCAGCAACATGCTTTCATCTCTCTGTTCTTGATTGTGCCTGACATGTGACCTGTTGCTTACAGCTGCTGCTGCCTTGATTTCCCCACCATGCTAGACTGGACCTTGGAATATAAGCTAAAATAAACTCTTTCTCCTTTAGGGCCTTTTGCCAAAGAACTTTATCTTTATCACATAAACAAGAAACTAATACATCTTATGAAATTCCCAGCATATAAAGACCCTAGAAATTCTTGTTTGCTGTTACAGTCTGACACAAGGTAATTTCCCACTTTGTAACTATTATGATATCAAGACCAAGTCCGTAACAGAACTCATCAAACTTTGACTTCTCCACGAATCTACTGAGATCCTGCACAGACTGTGTCAGCAGGTCCTGGGTGGCCTGGTTCTGTGTGCTAACACACCCCCAGCTAGTATCCAGCTCTATGCTATGGGTAGCAAAGGCATACATTTCTGTCCCCGAAATTCTGTACCTAGTGCCATGAGAAAGGTGTTTTAAGCCATGCGTAGTGTTCACAAAAAGAACCAAACAAGCATGAAACCTACTGTATAAAGTGTGTGGAATCTAAGTGTTTGCCCTTTTCATTTTTGTGCCCACACCTCTGCATAAGGCCAAAGTGACAGTGAAAGGAGGGGAGTCTGGAAGACTTGGACAACCTCGGAGTTGGTTGCTAGACGAAACCACTACCGCTACAACAAGCACTGTAATCAAGTGGCGGGCACCACTGTAAAGGGTTTGGACTTCTGCCTTTGCTGGATGGTATACTCTACGTAAGAGCAGGAGTGTCTCCATAATATTTAAAATAAGCATAGCTAATCTGCATATTTATAATACTCACAGCTAATCTGCATATTTTGAATACCAGCAGTTTCACCAGCGCAAGCCTGTTTATGAAAACATGCTAATATCTGAACCTCTGGTGTCACTGGAGATAAAGATAGCTGGGCGTTTGTAGTAACCATTGCTGTACTTTGTCCTTTGATTAAATGCCCGTGAACCACCCCTTAGAAAGTGTAAACAAATTAGGGCAACTAACAGCACTTATTTTTATCATAGTCTTTGGAGAGATATTTTAAACTGAATTACAGACCACATAACAGACTCTTAATAAAAACAGGAGGTTCAAATTGGACTCTGAGGCAGGAAAGATCAATTTAACATGTGAGAGCTGTCAGTGTGAAGTCAACAGGCGGAAATAGCCTCTTTCCGTGAGACAGAAATGTTCCACTAGCATTTCCTAATCAAGACCTGAGGGTCACCCCTAAAACTTGGTGTCTGTGACATACATTTTTTTTCCCAATGTATTTCTGCCTGGACACCTTTGTGGTCATGTCTTCAGCACAACCCAGTCTCCTGTCACCCCGTGAGAAACAGAACCAAATAATCAGAGTCAGCATTGACAATCCTAGAGCTTGTCCAGCCTGCACTTTCCAGTCTTCACTTTCAAACCTTTGTCCAGACCTTTTATCACCCAGTAGTGCTAGCACGTGGTCCATGGAAGCAGCAGAAAAATCCTAGACGAAGCTCTTTTCTGCCCTCACTGAACCTTTGTCTTTGTCCTTGGGGGGAAGTTAACCTGATCCAGCCTTCTTCTGTCACTCACTTAATCAACTAGGAAATCGAGCCCTCAGGAGAGAAGCAATTTGCTCAGGTTCACACAGATGGGGCAAAACTTGAACTCTTTCTGTCATGGAATATGGGCACTGAGGCAGAGAGTTGGAGTTGTGCTCGCCTCCCCTGAGATGGTAGGAACTCTGTAGAGTTCCGGGCATTACAGGAGCTGGATTCCTGCCTTGACTAGCCACCCCAACACCCCCAGTAAGTTAGCTCAATCCTTCAGCTCCAGGAATAGTGGGCTTGCTTTTTCTTGTATCTGATAGAAATTTGTCTCTCCATGGGCCTGTTTTTACCCCCAAATCCACAATTAGGATTTTCACTTTTCTCAGTGCCTTCTGGCACTTGAAAACAAGCTGTTAGCCAGACCCATTGGCAACTCCCAGCAAGGACAATATGGCTACTCCCCCACCTGAGAACTTTTTTCTTGGGCTTCTCAAGTGTGTGAGGCTGATAATAAAACTTGCTTTACATACAGCTCATTCACTGGCGTGTATCAAATCGTCTCATTTCCGATTTTCCCTTTTTGGCCTTCACTTCTCAATCCATTTTTATACTTAGTCTTTTTGTGGCCTGTGAGATCCCAAGTCAGACAAAGCAGGCTTCCTTGAAGCACTCTTTGGCTCTTCAATGTCACTAGTTTAGAGTAGTGGCAATAGTCAAAGATGGAATCTCCCCATAACAACATGGCAAAGTGCTCAGAGAAGTGACCTGTTCATGTCCTTTACACTGTGTGTGTTACCCTCAGGTGTTCCATGGCTCTCCTTTGCCTTCTCTTATCATTTTCCCTTTCCACTATGGTTTGCCTATGAAATGTCTACCAGAGGTTCATGTGTTAAGAGCATGGCCCACAACTGGTGCTGTAACTTAAGCAGGTTCTGGAAACTTTAGAAAGTAGAACCTACTTGGACAATCTGTATTACTGAGGATGAGCCCTTGAGGGTGTCTCCCCATCCTGTCTTCCATGAGATAAAAACCCATCATGTCACATGCTCCCACCGTCATTGACGCTTTGTCCAATTCTCTAGGACCAAAAAACTAGGGACTAGGCCCTCTGAAATTATGAATCAAAACACCACCACCACCCCCCCACACACACCATGCTTAAGTTGTTTGTCAATGATTTGGTCGCAGCAGTGGAAGAAAAATCCAACTAATACAACTTCCTTCCTGCTGTTCTCAGCACTCCCCTGCCTCTTTCTGGGTGTGTCTGCCTTCTAAGAGGTTGACAGGAAGTGTTTGGCCCTAGAGAGTTCAGCTTCATAATGTGCTGACCCTGATCTGACTGCATCCCATTCACCACCAAACTGTATTACCTCCTCAAATCAAGTAGGGCTTGAGCCTAATTCCGGAATCCAATATTGCAATGATAACAATGGTACAATGATGACTAAGAATGACAATGAGGAGAAGAAGCCACAAGAAGAAGTCAAGAGGAAGAGAAGGAATAGAGCAGAGACAGAAGAGAGGTAAAATATGTCCAGATAACTAACAGCAATAGCACTGATGAGGAACTTGACAGTGTGTGCTGTTATGTGGGTGATTACACTAAATCTTCACAAGTAACCTAACACTCACCTTTATTTTATGAGTAAGGCTGGCTAGCTCCATCCAAGCCAACAAGCAAACAGAAATCTGGGTATGGTGATATTTTTCTTTTGTATTAAAATGTTATTTGTATGTTAATAAATAAAGTTGCCTGGGGGTCAGAGCTATTAGCAAGCCATAGCCATTAGCAGGGCGGTGGTGGTGTATGCTTGTAATCCCAGCACTTGGTAGGCAGAGCTAGGTAAATCTCTGTGTATTCAGGGATACAGCCAGCATTGGATACACATGCCTTTAATCTCAATACCAACCATAGAACACCTGGAGGTCTATACAGACAGGCCATGATGAGGCGGTCATGTGGTTGGGTTTACAACCAATGAGAAGGCAGAACAGAAACTCTATATAAAGACTTTAACACAGGAAGTAGCTCATCCTTCGGAGAGGTAGGACCACTGCAGGAGGAAGGGTAAGGTTTTAGCTCTTAGCTCTGACCTCTTGGCTTTCTTCTTTGCATTGGTTCTGTGTTTCTTATTTAATAAGACGGTTGGTTACATCTACATCTGGGATTCACTGTCAAGGTCCCAATGTTAAATGTCCATTTCCAGATCCTGTGTCCTATAGATGACTGCCCAACACTGTGTGGGTTTTTACTTTGGGGCTGATGACAAGGAAAATACCTATGTATTGAGATTGGACTCTAAAGGGTCAGAGTCCTAAAGGGCCAAGGCTGTGGCTGTTGTTTTAGCCTGCTTCTGATTCTTTAGCTCTCAGCAAAAGAATCCAGATGTTCTGGGGGAAGTAGATGCACATCACATGTCACTGCAACCACAGAACCAAGTTCAGAATTCCCCTTGCTCTCTGAGGCTCAGAACCTGATAAGCAGATCTGCAAACATGGCTGCAGCCTTTCCCTGTCTTTCCTCCTCACAGTCCCCCTCATCTCATGCTTGTGACCAGAAGGCTTTGCAGGCTGAGAGTCCTAGATTCTGACTCTAGCTCTTACTGTGTTTCTCAGAAAGGATGTGCATCTGTCTCAGGAAATAACATTCATTGAGAAGTTTCCTTTGTTGGGGATCACACAACCTTCTCTACATACTGTTCTAGATCCTGACAGCTTCATGGGCAGGTGTTGTATTAATACAAGCAAACCAAGATTGAGAGAGTTTGGGAAACTGGCCTGCGAATCCATGCCAAAGCAGAAATTGGAACTGGTACCCTAGATGATCAACAGGCTGATGTATGAATTCATTATCATGATAGGAAGATTATGTGAAACTACACAACTTCAAGGCTGTGCATTGATGCTCTCCAGATCTCTAATCTCCAAACTTTGTCTTATTTGCTTGGGTGCCATGGCTTAAAACTGACTACAACTTAACAAAAGTGGGCCTTCTTTTTTTTTGTTTGTTGTTTTTTTATGTTGTTTTGTCCCAGGGTCTCATGAACCTCACGTTGGCCTTGAACTTGCTATGTAGTTGAGGCTGACTTCGTTTTGGTTTGGTTTTTTGAGACAGGGTTTCTCTATGTGGCCTTCTTTGGCTGTCCTGGAACTCACTCTGTAGACCAGTCTCGCCTCAGACTGACAGAGATCCACCTGCCTCTGCCTCCTGTGTGCTAGGATTAAAGGTGTGCACCACCACCACCACCACCACCACCACCACCACCACCACCCGGCTGGGGCTAACTTTGAACTCCTGATTCTCCTGTCTCCATGAGCGTTGGAGTTTCCGGTGTGCGCCACTGAGTCTAGCTTTTTTGCTTGTTTGTTCTTGTTTTGTTTGTTTTTCAGTCTTTTTTCCTCCTAGCATGACACGCAGTGGAATAATTGACAGAAGCATTCTTAGGGACCTCCCATTAGCGGTTTCTCTGTTGACAAGTTGATATAACCTCTTGACCTCTCCATTTTCTCAACTGTAAAAGGAGGCCTTGGCCCAAAGGCTCAAAAGTGCTCATGAATAAATCAATGCACAGCATTTATTCTCTCATTCCCTATGATTCTTCAGTTGGTATCTAACCCATATAGGTTCAGTGCCTGGGGCCTCTCTGGACATACTTCATCGGCAGGCGCATGCGCACCAACCCTCTTTCTCCAGCACCAGCTGATAACTCGTCAGAGCCTCACCTACACTTTAAGCATGTAATAAAAAGCAATTCGGTCACCCAGCTGCCTCTTCAGAAAACCTGTAAATTTATCTCTTGCACCTTTGTTGCACTTTTAAATATTACCATGACTACCACAGACAGCGATAATGGACACTCATTGTACCACAGATTCTTCTAATTATCTTACATTTAATTAACACTGATTTTTACCGTTCATAACAATCTCATGACGTAGTTATTATTAGCTCTGGGAGGAGAGGGAAGCGGCCTCTCAAATCACCTGAGCTGCTGGGCTAGACATCTGTCAGGGTCTCGGGAAGGAGCCAGCGGAGGTAGGGGACCAACTAAGTTCACAAGGAGAGAGAGGCAGAGAAGCCTGTTAAGTCTCCTGCAAGAAGAGGCGGCCCAGCTGCTGCTCCTGGCTCATGTGTCATCTCAGCTCTGACAGGGCCAGCAGCTGGTTCTCGCCAGCCCTGCATAAATCTGCAGACTAGGGACGGCTGCCGACCTCCATCCTGCTGTACCGGCATTTCTTCTCCCTGGTGACATGCCGCAGAGATGGAAGGGCCCTTGCGTTCTAAAATGTCAGCAAAAGGCTGTTGCTTGATTTCCTTCTCCTTCTCCCTAGGGTGCTAGGTGCGTTTGGTCTTACCTTGGGGTGGAGGGAGCTCTGAGTACCCTATAGGAAAGGAAGCAGGTACTGAGAGCGGAGGAGGTGACTGTCTAGAAATCAGCAAAAATGGTAACATACACCAGAGTGTTGTTATCAGACCAGCTCTGTCATTTTATAATGGTTTATAATGGTTGGGGGACAATTTTCAGACTTGGGTGGCTGTAAAGGGGCCACATGTCACCATCCATTCAAAAAACCTAAGGAGATTTTTGTACCCCTAAGTTTTGCCTCGTGAGACGGCAGGGTGACCTGCCCTTTATGTTTACTCTATCTGTGCGTGTTGCTGCTTTCCCATCAATGAAGGCAGGTCACTGAGTAACAGTGCTTTTTCAACAGGGGTCAGAAAAATTTAAAAAGTACCATAAATTCCCCTTAACTGTATTCAGGGGGAGTGATTTTTTTTTTCCTTCCTTCCTTTACAAAGTGGCTTTGCCTTCTTTTCAAGTTTCTTAGTGTCAGAAGTTACCAAGTCATGCTGAGGGAGTTTTTGTTTTACCATGCCATTTAACACTGGTAAATATGCATCCTGTTCAACACAGGAGTGCCCATGCTCCTCAGAGGCAGTGTTGATGTCAACATGGGTGGAGGCAGTCTCTTCCCCTTAACTCATGCCCTCCCGATACCCAGACTGTGTTTGCTTGTCTTCCTAGAAACCAAGGCACCAAAGCAGCTCCCAGCTCTTCAAATTTCAGTGTCTCTTCCCTCTATCTTTTCTTCACTCTTCACTGAGGTTGATATAAGTAAAGATTTAAATGGTCCAAGGGAAGTATCTGAAGGACTCCTAGAGACAATCGCAGTGAAGTAAGAAGTTCTTATTGATGCCAGGAATCTCCTACAATGCATCTGCTTTCTTCATTTGTACTTACGTCAATAAACCTTAGAAACTGACAGGGATATCGTCAAAGAACGTCAAGAACTCCCAGTGTGAAAAGAGCATTATAACATCTTTCTCCTGTGATGAAATCTTGACAGGCCCAAACTTATGCAAATAACTCCAGATGCAGTGAGTGAGTTCGCAAAGGCGATAGCAATGTCACATCCAGAAAACATCCATATCGCTCCATCCTCCGGTTCTTACATTCTTGCTGCCCCTCTTCCCCGGTGTTTGCTAAGCCTTGGAGGGAGTGATAGAGCTGCCCCAGTTGGGGCCGAGCCCTCCACCATGACATTTTAACCAGCTCTGGCTTTCTCTGTTAGCTCCAGTCCACAGCAGTGAGAAGTGTTTCTCATGAAGGTTAATCAGTGCTAATCTCAAATGACAAACTGGAGCTGGGCTTGTTATTTTTAAACTAAATTTGACTTTTATCTAAACCATTTATAAACACCATCAAAAATCCAAACAGTAGTAAAAAAAAAAAAAGTATACTCTATAAAGTATCATTCATGCCTCAGAACCAATCCCTTTTGGTTTTCAATTCTTTTTCCTAGAGTACACACATAATTTTGTAATATACTCTTTTATTTCTTCATGTGTCAATTTGAAAGTTTATATGCTGCTGAATGAACTCAGCTCTCTTCTTCAAAAACACTGACACACACACCTGTCCTTCAAATACATTTCTGTCCATATGTTTAGAGTAAATCATGTTGCATGTTTACATTTCATGACTGTATATAACATTTCATATAAAGCCTTTTGTCTTTTTCTTGGAGTTCACATTGTTTTGTTGTTTATTTGGTTAACTTTCTTGTGTCTGGTCACTGAGTCACCCCTTCAACTCTGACAGATCTATACTCTTCAGTTTGACCATTCCTGCTACCCACATAAGTAACTGAAATCTTAACAATCAGTTCTAGCTTGTTTCTAGAGCAGTGGTTCTCAACCTGTGGGTCGCCACTCCAGGGAGGTCAATTGGCCCTTTCACAGGGGTCACATATCAGATATCCTGCATATCAGATATATATCTCACAATTCATAACAGTAGCAAAATTACAGTTATGAAGTAGCAATGAAATAATTTTATGGTTGGGGTCACTACGACATGAAGAACTGTGTTAAAGGGTCACAGCATTAGGAAGGTTGAGAACCACTGTCTTGGATCCTGAAGTCTGCCCAGCTGCCTTCTGGCTCAGCTCTCTCCTAGTCCTGAGGCTTGCCTTCAATTTACCTTTGTGCTTCACAGCACAATTTCCATTCCTTGGAATCATGTCTTTTGTTTTACTACTTTTATTTATTTATTTATTTATTTTGGTTTTTTTGAGGCAGGGTTTCTCTGTGTAGCTTTGCGCCTTTCCTGGATCTCGCACTGTAGACCAGACTGGCCTCGAACTCACAGAGATCTGCCTGGCTCTGCCTCCCGAGTGCTGGGATTAAAGTCTTGTGCCACCGTCACCCAGCTCATTTTACTACTTTCTTAACAAGCCACTATCTTTTATTACTTTACTAAGTAATAGGACCCAGAATGCATGCTTTTGGACTCCTTGAATCTCTGAAAATCAAGTTGGGCTGCGTTTGGAATTCATAGTTGACAATCTGTTTCTCATCATGGATGTGCTATCTTCTTCCCTTTATCCTCTTGGCTGGATTGAGTGTTTCTCTCGAGAAGCTGAATTTCATTCTTATTTTAGATCTTCTTCTGTGCTGCCAGCCTGTGAAACTTCATCATGTCTTAGTGTGGGTTTTCCTTCCTCCATCCTGTGGAGTGCTCCAGGAGCCATTTTAATATGGGAACGAGTACAATTCCCTTGTTGGCAGTTTTCTTGGACCATTTCTTTGATAATTTGACCCCTCTCTTGATGGTTTTTTTTCTTCAATGGCAGCTTGAGAAAAGACAGTTAATTTGGATGTCTGCTTTTCTTATGTTTCCCCCTTGAATTTTGGTATAATTTTCATTGTCTTTTTTTCTTCCAGAATGTTCCCTCGAATTTACTTTCAAGACTCTGAATGGAATTTTAAGTTTGACCACATGTTCTCTTAATTCTAAAAATGTGTGTATATCCCTACTTCTATATTTTCATTTTTCTGATGCGAGAATACAATATATATTTATAATGCTGCACATGTGTGTGTGTGTGTGTGTGTGTGTGTGTGTGTGTGTGTGTCTCCCTGATGGCTAAGGAGAGCAGGAGAGGAGTTGAGATGATGGAAGGGGAGGGGAAGGGAGGGGAGGGGAGGGGAAAGAATAGCTTCACATTTTTTCTTTTCTTCATAGGTTCATCCCAGATCTTTTTTTTTTCATGTTTATTATTTTAGGATCAGGCATTTGTGGAGAAAAATTTCTCCAAATGTCAGGAGATCCTTGCATGAGAAATTAAACATTTAATTTGTGTGTTGATGGGTCTTGTGGACTGGCAATTACTACCATGGGGCAATTGAGCGTTGTGTTAGTTTTTTTTTTTTTTTTGTGGGATTTCTGCATCACTATCTCTAGGTCTTTTGGATAGAGCTGTTCAATCTCTCCATTAACGAGCACTCATCTCTTATGCGTATGCACTTGGCTCTGGAGACGAAGGGGACGGAAGGCACTGTGCTGGAGCTCTCGTAGTGCCCTCGTTTTCAGCCTCCTCTTGAGCCGCTTCGGTCCACTTCTGCGGTTCAGTTTTGTAATATTTAGTACTTCTGTGATTAAATTTCTATAAAGAATAATCTTTCATGTGTATTAATGTGTGTGGTGTGTGAATATGTATGTGATATACATCTCTCTGTCTCTGTCTCTGTCTCTCTCTCTGTCTCTCTCTCTGTCTCTCTCTCTCTCTCTCTCTCTCTCTCTCTCTCTC
>CABHPP010102819.1:0-34291 GCA_902168425.1 Peromyscus attwateri | reverse complement strand
CTCCCTCCCTCTCTCTCTCTCTCCTCTCTCTCTCTCTCTCTCTCTCTTCCTTCCTCTTCCTCCCTCTCCCCTCTTTCCTCACCCCATTTCTTTCTTGAGAGGGTCTCAAGTAGTTTAGGCTGGTCTAGAATCCTTGATCCCCCTGCCTCTGCTTCCATGGGCTGGGATCTCGGGCATGCACCACCACCACGCCTGTCTCCCGGTGGGTCACATTTCTCACAGTGTTCACCGTGGCAGTGTTTTGGAAAAATGGACGTGGAGCTGGAGCTTGTCTTTCAGGGAACTCCCAAGTAGAGGGCATGGAGGCCCCAGGCTCTATTCCCTTTCCTCGTGAAATAGTGACATGTTCCCACAATAGGAGGAAATAGAGGCCAAAGGGCCTGTGAAGAAAGACAGCCACATGAAGGCCCCATGACAAGGGCTGGCAGCCTAGGCCCTGAGGCTGAACCCATGCGAGACACAGGAAATCCAGCCCCTTCAGGCAGGGTGCATCTCGGGTCAGCCTGCTCTAACATCGTGTGGGACATTCTCAGTACTACTACCTGAGCCGAGTGCAGATGATGACATTCCTTTCTTCAGAGAAGGGAAACTCAGAGAAATGTGTCTAAATCCTCAGAATGCTTGCTTAGCATGCTGCGGGCCCAGAGTGCCATCCCCAGCACTGCATAGGTGGTGGAAGGCTATAATTCCAGCAGGTGAGAGGTAGAGGTAGGAAGATGAGGAATTCAAGGCTATCATTGGCTACATAAAGGGTGAAAGGCCAGCCTGGACTACAAAAAAACCCTCTCTAAAAAAAAAGTCCATCACATATTTTGAAGTAAAAAAAAAAAATGACAAAGTCTGAATAGGTGTGGTGGCCTAGTCTGAGCAACATAGAAAGACCCTGTCTTAAAAAAAGGCTTTGGGCTCTTTCCTTAAAAAAGAGTTTGTGCCGGGCGTTGGTGGCGCACGCCTTTAATCCCAGCACTCGGGAGGCAGAGGCAGGCGGATCTCTGTGAGTTCGAGGCCAGCCTGGGCTATCAAGTGAGCTCCAGGAAAGGCACAAAGCTACACAGAGAAACCCTGTCTCGAAAAACCAAAAAAAAAAAAAAAAAGAGTTTGTATGTATGTATGTGTGTATGTGTGTATGTAGGTGTGTGTGTGTGTGCGCGTGCGCGCAAACCCGCGGGAGCCTGTTCTCTCCCTCTGCCATGAGTTCCAGTTCCAGAACTCCTCAGGTCCTGATGCTTGGGTGGCAAGTACTTTCTCCTGTTAAGCCAGCTCACTCTCTCCCCCCACCACATCCCCACACCCCCACCCAAACCCAGTAAATCACTAGCGGATGGGCAGGTGTGAGACCAGTATGCATGGTTTCGTGAGAACCCCGGCACACAGTTGACACTCCACATCTGCTGAGGGTAGCACCTGTGTGCCCATTCATGTCCCTGAGTCACCACTGATGGTTGGTTCAGCAAGATGAGAGCTGACCAGATCCAGAGAACTGGTGGGAGAGATAAATGTGAAAACGTTCCCAATTGGAAATCAAAACATCCTGCACAGATTCTGGAAGCATCTGTAGTCCATGACAGGAATGGGGGGTAGGGCTTTTTTTCTGTCTTACACAAGCTTGAGCTTGGGGGCTGGGACTGCCAGCCCTTCTCCTGGGACCCTCATGTGGATGTCCCTTTTCTTTCTCAGGCTCTTTCTCCTCCATTTCCTCCCATTGTGGGAACTGGGAAGCCGGCTCAGTTCCCACCGAGCTTCCTAGCCGTGGAAGACCTCCCTTCCCTCGCAAAGCCTCACTGCCTGGGTGGTGGCTGGTCCAGGGTTTCTCTTGAGTCTTCTGCCCAGACTCCGTTCCCTGGTTCCACTCAGCACTGACTGCTCAGCCATCTGCTCTTCTGGGGCCTTTTGGAATCACTAGGACCATTTCATTCATCTCCTTGTTTCCCACACGTTCTGAGTCATGAGCAATCACCCCGGCTCTGTTAAAAAACAGATTCTCAGACCCCGCCCCTGGAGATTATGAATCAGAGGCTGGGTTGAGGCCAGGAGCAGCTTGGGCCAACAAGGCCTCCAGGTGATTGTGATAAACCAAGTTTTGGAAATACCAGGTTGTTGTGTGTTAGGAATCTGTCCAGGTGGTGGAGCGGTTACCCATTCATGGAGTACATTTTCGGGGTAGTGCCTTCTGGATCCCAAAGTGAATCAGACAGTGGCCCTTTTGTTACTGTTTTCTGTTTTTGAGTTGGGATCTGGCTAAGTAGTCCAGCCTTCCCAGAAACTCAAGATCTCCCTCCCTGCAAGTGTAAGTCTCACACTATTTCTAGAAGATCTGTTCTGAATTAGAAATGGCCATTTTAGGGGACCCTTGCCTTAAATGACCTGTTGTAGGTTGTGGGATGGTGGCACTCCCTTGAACTCAAAGTTATGACTTGAAACCTTTCCAACGTATCTTCTTCTAAAAATTAATGTTTTAAAAACAAGCAGAAGCCAGATGTGTTGGCATATAACCTGTAATCCTGGAATCCGGGAGGTAGAGCCGGAGGGTAGAGCAGGGTTTCAAGGACATCCTGCACTGTTGGACACCTTTTCTAAAACAAGACAAACCCACCGGAGGACAAATAGAACTTCTCTGGAATGAGACCCTCCCACCCCCACCCCACCCCCACCCCAGGAGTGGTGGTGATTTAGTTAACACTTCTTTTGTCTTACTTACTCTAGATTTCTTTCACAGACGTAGAAAGCAGAGTTTTACTCTGAAAGGACAAACGAACTGTTTTATATCATTCCCTCAGGGAAATCTTTTTATTAGACCTCCCCATTTTGATTAAAAAGTCCGTGTGTTACCAGCAGCCCACAAAGGCTTGTGCAGTGATGAACTTAGGACTTTTCTCTGGCCATGTTAGGCATCTGGTAGAAATGCTCCGAGGGTGCAGACTTCGAACTGGAGGAACTGAATTAAGTAGGCTCTGGTATGCGTAATCGGATTATGCCTGATCACAGTTGAGGTGTTGCCGGGATGCTCCCAGTTGACGATCTGGCTGCGGGACTATATACAGATGAGGAGGAAGCCAGCCGGTATTTCTCAGGGTATCCGTTGCACTAATTAATCAGCTGGCGGACTCTGGGGCACCTGGCTGCATTCATTACCTCTACTTGACAGGAGCGCTGAGGTTTGTGGAGCTCAGGGTAGACAGAGCATGAATTTTCATTGAGTTTATTTTCATTGAGTCTACAGTGTCCAACGAATATGCTTCCAAGGGCATCTGGAGAAGAGTCTCATTCCTGCTGACCGCCTTCTGCTGGGTCCCTCCAGCCCTTTGCCAGTCTTCACTTTTGTTACTCTGTGTCTTTCCAAGATTCCTTCACACACACAGAAGAGTGTTAGTATGTTTCCCCTAGACTTTGCATGCACAGAATTTCAGGATTTTGCCCTATCATATTCACGGTTCTTCTATATGACTATTAATTGATTTCTAAAAATTAATTACTTGTAAATCATATTTGCGAATCCCGGGTTGATTTTATTGTTGTTAGAGTAGGCAATTGAATTGGGAAAAAAAATAAGGTAAAATTCAGATAGATTGCTAAATTCCTTATTACATTTTTAAAAATTGTTAGTGCTTGGGTTTTTAGGTCTGTTTAAACATGAGCTTCTGAAGAGATGATTGAGCATTTCCTGCATTTAGAAAGGAAATGGGGGTGGGGCTGAGGGGATAGGGTGCTTGCCAGCATGGCTTTTGTCTGGAGATCCCAATGTTGAGTGTGAGTTTCTCCTGTGGGATGGAATAACAGTGATGTAGGAGTCCATTTGGATTTGGGGTGGTGGAGGGTTTTACTATGAGAGAGTGACCTAGAGTTTGAAACGTAAATGCGGTGGCTCATGAGGCTTGCCTGTTGACTGCAGTGTCTAGGTGGTACCGTGAGAGTGAAGCATGACAGACATCGGAAGGAAGCAACTATTGTCGTTGGAGTTACTTCTTTAGTTGTTAACCCGAGATCAAACCTAAGCTCAAAAGTTTGCGCTGATTTTGTACAGAAGTGGCTGGTGAAAACATTATCCGTGGTGGCACACTTTAATCCCAGCGCTCGGGAGGCACAGGCAGGCGGATCAATGAGTTCAAGGCCAGCCTGGTCTACAGAGTGAGTTCCAGGACAGCCAGGGCTACACAGAGATACCCTGTCTTGAAAAAATGAAAACAACAAACAAACAAAAACATTGTAAGTGTGGACTCAGAAGCAACTTGGGGTTACACAGCCTACTTCTTGTAAATAAAAAGAAAATTGAGGTCAACTATGATGGGCATGTCTGAGAGTCCAGCCTTCAGGACTCTGATGCAGGAGGATCATGAGTTGGAGGCCATCTTGGCCTACATGGTGAGATCCTGTCTCAAAAAATTAGACAAAGTTAATTTAGAAGCTTTTGGTCTTAGAAGGCACATTCTGATCAGAATATTAATGTATATTCATCCTAAATTTCTTTTTTTTTTTTTTTTTTTTTTTTTGGTTTTTTTTTTGAGACAGGGTTTCTCTGTGTAGCTTTGCGCCTTTCCTGGAACTCACTTGGTAGCCCAGGCTGGCCTCGAACTCACAGAGATCCGCCTGGCTCTGCCTCCCGAGTGCTGGGATTAAAGGCGTGCGCCAACACCGCCCGGCTATTCATCCTAAATTTCAAACCAGTTCAAACTATACAAACTAGTTCAAGAATACAAAAAAATGACTTTAGAGAATATTGCTGTTTGTACATATATTTATATATCTTTATATTTATTGAAATATAGCAATTGGTAGTATGTATGTATATTTATTTCTATCAATCATCTATCATCTATCTATCTATCTATCAATCAATCATCTATCACCTATCTATCTATTTATCTATCTATCTATCTATCTATCTATCTATCTATCATCTATCTATATCTAACATTTATCTATCTATTTATCTATCTATCTATCATCTATCTATCTATCTATCAATATCTATCATCTATCTATCTATCTATCTGACCGTCCGTCGGTCCGTCCATCTATCTATCTATCATCTATCTATATCTAACATTTATCTATCTATCTATCTATCTATCTATCTACCTATCTATCTATCATCTATCTATATCTAACATTTATCTATCTATCTATCAATCATCTATCTATCTATCTATCTATCTATCTATCTATCTGTCTGTCTATGGAATCCAAAGCCTTGCACATGCTGGACCCCATGTCACCGAACATCACCACTGGCCCGATTGCTCACGTTTTAAACCCATTCTCTGTACATAGTTTTCAGTTCTGACTGTTCAAACCCTATCCTATATTGTAAGAATTTCCTCATGTCACAAACACCCAGAGGCTGTCTTTAACAGGAGAGGCTCTGGGGTGTGTTTCTGACAATCTCAGTTTGCATTGAACATTCGATGTTCTGGGGAGCTCATGTGTTCTTCCTGGAATTCCAAGTCGGGAGAAGCTGGGTCCATCCCTCTGATTTCTGGGGTTTCTTTTCCAGGTGGTTAGGTCTTTGTGATCTGCTAAATTGCACTCGTGATACAGTGTTGAGGAGGACGTGTACTCGAGAACTACCAGTAGACACTTTGCCAAGTGGAATTTGGAATTTATTACTGTCTTCTGAAAAAGCCAGCCATTTTTTGTGTCTAGGATCACCTTCTCAGGAAGACAGCACTGTGTCTTTGCGGCAGATCACCCGGTGGAGACGGTTGCCAGCTC
This sequence comes from Peromyscus attwateri, assembly GCA_902168425.1. Lineage (NCBI taxonomy): Eukaryota > Metazoa > Chordata > Mammalia > Rodentia > Cricetidae > Peromyscus > Peromyscus attwateri. The sequence goes on along the minus strand of CABHPP010102819.1, from coordinate 28,582 downwards.
GTTGCTCTTGGGTCCAGTGGAGGAGTATGCCTGTAGGACGAACAGGTTATAATGGCGCTCCTCCTTTCTGGTTGTCTTTCTCCTTTTCCCTCCCAAAGGAAAGAAACTGAGCTGGGGCTGTCCCTGAGTGGGAGGGTGCTTGCCAAACGCACATTAAGCGCTGGGCCAATAACAAAACAAACAACAACAAAAGGGCGGAAAAGGAAAAAGCAAATAAACATCTCCCTTTTCCCTTCACCAGAGTGGCAATTAGACATCTGTCTCGCGTTTGCTCACCTTGGTGGGCGCCTCCTTTGTCAACATTTGTGTGTGTTTATTTTGATTTCGTTCAAGAAGATTTTTAAAACAGAGGGCTGTCAACTCTCTTGTCTCCAGCTTTGGGTCTTGTTTTCTGGATAACCTTCGATCTCTTAAATGCAGAAGAGCTTAACTGAAAAATACTGGCTGCAGAGGGATGGGGGAGTGTGGGCTAATTACCATGGTAAAGGTAGCAGAGGATGAAGCTGTGTGAATGGGTTGGGAGACCTGTCTGTCTGTCCTACTAGTACTTCTGATATAATCTCAACCTGTGATTTACAAACTACAGAGCCCAGTTATAATAATGTTAATGTATTTTAATGTTTGTAAGGTAGCATCTAGAGCCAATATTGATAGCGTATCTATTATGTGCCCATTTCATTTGGCTTTCGTAGCATTTCATAAGAAGGCATGATGACATCCTGCCTTTTATTTAGTGATGACGAAATGGTGGCATAGAAATGTAAATTCGGGCCGGGCAGTGGTGGCGCACGCCTTTAATCCCAGCACTCAGGAGGCAGAGCCAGGTGGATCTTTGTGAGTTCAAGGCCAGCCTGGTCTACAGAGCGAGATCCAGGTGATTTGGCTTGTCTGGAGAGCTGAGTTCTTTCCTCTGTAATAAGTTTAGACATTTTATTTGGATGCATGGGTCCATTGGTACCTGTGGGAGACTGACTCCAGGTTCCCAAGATGCTCCAGTTTTATACACAGAATGGAACATTTCTCCCCAAAATCACTTTCAGTGGTTGAACTTTTGATCCGCCTGCCCCTGCCTCTCAAGGGCTAGGACCACAGGTTTGCCATGCCTGGTATTTTTGGTACCTTTAAGCAGGGTCTTACTCTATAGCCCGGGTAGCCTTGAATTTAGTGGGTAGCTCTGGCTGGCTTTGAACTTCTGGCAATCCTCCTGCCTCAACCTCCCAAGTGCTAGGATTATAGGCATATGCCACTATGCTTGACTTCTGTGCTTGCCAAACTTTTTTTTCCCCCCAAACTTCTCAGTTTACTGTGATGTTGAAAAGCATCTGAGTTTAGCTAGGGCCTAGTAAGTATTTTCTATTTTGCTTCGAATCTTTCAGATTATTGTGCCACCTACTCAATAGCATATGGCCCTGGGGACAGATCAGTAGCCCGGGTGACCATGCTGTTGTGAATCCACAAAGCTCGAACCAAAGTTTGTCTGGTTCTTTGCGCTGCACTGGAAGACAGTCTAGCCTCCGAACACGGAGTCTTTGTTAGCACTTCCCGCCCTGGCCTCTTTTCCTCTGCCAGGCATTCATGGTCAGGGTCAGAAGACAGGAGTCACAGGAACAAATTCAGTTTCAGGCTTGTTTTTGGTTAAGTGATATGCTGAGGTTAAAATTTCTCCTCCCGTGTCTCTCTGAAGACTCATGACGTTCGAACACTGGGATTCTGGTAGTGAGTGGAAGACTAGAAACATGGATCAAACTAGCTCTCCATTGTCTCCCCCATTCTGCCCCTCCCTTCCCCTTCCCTCCTCTCCTCTCTCTCTCTCTGTCTCTTCTTGGGATAGTGCTACCTGTAGCCCAGGCTGACCCCAAACTTGCTATGTAGCCAGGATGACTTTGAACTTCTGATCCTCTTAACTCACCTGAAATGCTGGATTACAGGTATATTCCACCATACCCAGTTTACACAGTGCCAAGGATCAAACCTAGGACCTCTCGAGTGCTAGGCAAGCGCTCTACAAACTGAGCTATATTCCTGTTCCCCATTTCTTTTACTGGTGAAAAATACCATTCACTGCTTGTTAAAGAGAATTGTGAGCTATAACCATTCCCTTGAACCAGCAGTTCCCAAGTGTGGCCCTGGAACCAGCAGGTGTCTGCATCTATTGGTAGTCCACCAGATTCCCCCTTTTCATGCACTGAATCTGAATCTCGGGTCTGGACCTGCAGGCTTCCTTCCTGCCCACAGGCGCCTAGGTGATGTGAGTGCGTCCTGGTGTTTAAAAATGGCGTCTACAGATGGCCCAAGGCTGGAGGAGCCAATCAGTTTAGAGACCTTAGCATCCAGACAGGCTGTGCTTGGGATACTCAGTTCCCAGCGGTTTCTCAAAGGAGCTGCCCCTTGGTCAGCAGGAGATACAGGATGTAGGCTTTAGAAGGAACAGTGGGAATCTTGCTGGACAGCAGGAGGTGCAGCTGGTGGGCCTCTCTATTTGGGCATTAGTAACCTGGCCTCAGGGCTTGCCCTTTAGTCTGGGAGCGAGGGTAATTTCTCTTTTCCCAGGAACTTCAAACAGCATCTAGGAGTTGGGAGGTGATTCAATCCAACCACAGGGTAGGGCACTTTTGGAACAAAATCCCTGGATGGAGGGTTACTGTTTTTGAATACTGATTCATAATACATAAGCTTCATTTTGAGACGTCAGGTCGAGATAGTATATTCTGCTATAACTAGGAAAAGGTAAGAAAGATAAGGAGAGTTTTTACATATGGATGAGCCATTTATGAATAAACAGGAGGCAATTTTATAAGTGTGAATTAGTGTGGTGCCTTATCGCTTGTAGTGTGACTTTAACCCGTTATAACTCAACTTTTCAATTTACTCTTAGTTACATTATCTGTCTATAAACTAGCTCTTAGTGTGGCATAAGCCGCTGCAGTTTGGGGAGGTTAAAGAGAAGTCAAATGGTTTGGCAAAAGGCGGTGGGGGGTCGTGGTTAAGAATTGAAATTTATTAGCTGGTGATCCTGCGTTAAGTAACTTGACGTCTCCGTGCTGAGTTTTCTCCTCTGTAAAACTGGCATTGCTCCAATCCTGTAGGCCACTATTTTGGATAAAATTATGTACCTACATGGGTGCCTGGTCTAAACAATAAAAATGCCAAGGAATAATATCACCCGTTGCCTTGCTCCAGCTTGTCCCTTGTTCCAGTGGCTTTTTCCTTCCGATCCCGAGTGCATTTAAATATCTAAGGTTAGCTGGGCATGGTGGGCCACGCCTTTAATCCCAGCGCTTCAGGAGGTAGAGGCAGGTGGACCAGCCTGGTCTACAGAGTGAGTTCCAGGACAGCCCGGGCTACACACAGAAACACTGTCTTGGGGTTGGGGGGAACTGAGATGCTAGAATGAAGGATTGGACTTAATTGTTTGACTGGACTTTAATAATATAGGGTTTATGTTCTGGCTAGTTGAGTTTTCTAGAGATCTGATGGATAGGTTTGATGTTATTTTGGGGTTCTAGGATTTTTTTTAAAGATAACATAACAATTCAGTTATAAAGATATAGAATCTTAGATTGAAATACTCAGCATGTTCTCAAAAAGGTATTTTGATTATGTCTCTGATAGGAGTTTATTTTTATGTTACTTTTCTTCTTCTTAGGTTGAGATGACATGGGTGAGGACTTTTTGTTTGGGGAGTTCCAGTGAGTTGGTTTATTAGATGCAGAAAATGTCTATTTTAGAAACGTGTTAAGTGACAGCATTTAATTTGTGAGCTGCTTTGGGCTTCTGTTTCCTCCAGTAAACCATGAGTATTAGTTTACCATCACTGCTGCCACATGCCTGAGGATACAAAGTAGCAATGAAGAAAGGTTTGTTTGGGGTTAGAATTGCAGAGGTTTCAGCCTAGTACGGCACAGCCCGCCTCACCACTTTGGTCCTGTGATGACACCTGGGGTGATGGTGAGCTGAGAGCCCATGATGGTGTAAAGCCTCTTACCTCCCAGTGCCGGGAATAAGGATGAGAGAGAGGAAGCATCCAGAACAAAATATACCCTTCAGGAGGTGTCCCGCTGGGGCCGAGGAAGTGACTCAGCCAGTGAAGTATTGTGTGAGCACGAGGTCTGAGTTTGGGTCCTCAGCACCCACGCAGAGCTGAGGGCGACACATCTGTAATCCCTGCGCTGGGGAGGTGAGGACAGGGGGATTCCCTGGAACTCTACAGCCAGCTGGCCAGATGAGTGAGGGCCAGGTTCACTGGGAGAGCCTGTCTCTAAACACAAGGCCAAGAGCAACTTGAGGAAGACACCAATGTAGGTCTCTGGTTTCCATGTGAATGCACACACACACACATACACACAGACACACAGACACAGACACACACACACAGACACACACACACACAGAGACACAGACACATAGACACAGACACACACACACACAGACACACACACACACACACACACACACACACACACACACACACAAACACACACACAATAACCTACCTGTCCACATTGGGCCCCAACCCCTGTTGATTCCACCACCTTCAGAAAGCACCACCAGGGTGAGCTGAGCCTTCCCCACAGATGCCTTTTCCGAAGTGTTCTAGATCCTAACTGCAACCTCACCCTGTCCTCACCCACTCCACCCAAGGCTGTTTGTCACAGGAGCCCAGTCATCATGGAGGAATGTGCGCTGGGTTGGCTGAGAGACAGCTCAGCAGTGAGGAGCATGGGCTGCTCTTCCAGAAGACCCGGGTCAGAGTCTCAGCACCCACATGAGAGCTTACAACCACCTGAAACTCTAGTTCCAAGGGACCAGGGATCTTATGCCCTCTTCTGGCTCGGTGGGTACTTCACAAACAGGATGCACAGACATACATTCAGGCAAAACACCCGTATATGTAAAATAAAATAAGGATTATTAAAATAATTTTCCAGTGGGAAAAGGACAAGCAGGATGCAGAGATGACACCCCTTCCCTCCCTAAGTGCTCGGAGGCCTCGTTTATAATGGGGCTAATTTGGATCAGGCCTCCACGTTCCATTTTAGAGGGCAGCAGGGGTGTGTTTGTGTCTGTTTGTGTGGAGGAGGGCATGTCTTTACGATATAATAGCATAGGTGTGGGTACAAGTCTTTGGAAGCAGGGAGAGGATCATCTCCAAGGTGCTTGGATGTATGGGATTGAGAACATAGGCTTTGTGCTCAGCCGAATCCAGTGTTATGTAAGAGCACCAGGCCAGGGGTGGAAGGTGAGCCACCAGCAACTGCAGAGACAGTGTGGAGTAATGGGCAGCTCTGTGCAGAACATTCAGGTCTGAGTGCTTGTGATCTGCTAGCTACCGAAGTGACTCAGTGGTTTCCTCGGACTGGTGAGATGGCTCAGTGGGTAGAGGTGTCTGCCACCACCAGGTCTGATGATCTGAAAATGATCCCCAGGACACACGCCGTGGAGGGAGGGAACTGACTCCTGAGAGTTGCCCTTTGACCTCCCCATGAGCATCATGGCATGCATTCACAGGCAGGCCCACACTCAGACACACTGTGTGTGCATGTACAAACATGTATACCTAAATGCAATACATTTTTAAATGAAAATGTGTTTTCTAGGGGACTTTAAACAGATAAGGGACAACGTTTCAATAGCTCACTTAAGCCAGTCATGGTGCGTACCTATGATCTGAGCATATGCGAGACTGAGGCAGGAGAATGTCAGTTCTGAGGCGAGCCTAGAATAAGTCATGATATTCCTCAGACAGGAAAAAAAAAAGCCTCTTTAAATGTTATTTTTGTTGATGACAATGATTATTTTTGTGTATACATAGTTTATCTTGAAGACCATACCTGATGGTTTATGGGTGAGTATCTTGAAATTCTTTTATCTGCACATAAAATGCAAGAAAACATTCATCTGTTTTATGTGGGCATGCATTTATGTTGAATTTTTGTCTAGAAAGTATGGGGTGCAAAATGCCGAAGAACCCTTTGGCTCCCAACGGTGCGTTCTTTGTAGAAGAAACTGAACTGTTCACAAAATCCAAAGAACTTTGGTAAAGTTCATGTTTTTAAATCATGTTGAACTTGTTAAAAAGGATCCCTGTCAAGTCTCATGTAGCTTTACATGTCAAGCACGACTTGGAAATGTTTCCCCTGGTGACTGTGTCTCCACAATTTATGTTCTTGAGGGGTTCACTGGGAACGAAAATTAAATTCTTGAAGGTCAGTCTACTTTCAACTTGGCTTTCTAAAGTGAAAATGAGCTTCTGTTTTTTAAGTTGAAGTTGTTGGAAAAAAGTTGCATTGAAGAGTTTTCGAACCGTGTGCGATTGTATTCAACGGAACTGGACTTCGGCATCTTTGTGAACGGTGTGGCTATTGTATTAAATGGAACTGGGCTTTGTAAGTTTGTCAGACTTTCTCATTGATAACATGAATTGCTAAAACTAATTTCAAAGCGAATTGGAAGGTGTCACACAATTTTTGCAGCGCCATTCAGGCCAGGCAGTTGGAGTCTAGGTGTGGAATGCTAACTGTCTCCTCACCTTTCCTTGCTAGTTGATCTGACAAAAGATGGAGAGAGGAGTAATCTAGAAATATTTGTACTATATTAAGTCCTTAAAAAGGAATATAGTTCAGCTGGGTGGTGGTAGTGCACGCCTTTAATCCCAGCACCTGGGAGGCAGAGGCAGGCGGATCTCTGAGTTCGAGACCAGCCTAGTCTATAGAGCTAGATCCAGGAAAGGCGCAAAGCTACACAGAGAAACCTTGTCTCAAAGAAACTAAAACAATCCCCCCCAAAAGAAACAAACAAACAAAGGACTATAGTTCATGTGTTGGGAGTTACTATTTATTTATTTATTTATTTTACTTTTTTGAGATAGAGTCTCACTTTGTCATCCAAGGCATCATGGAACTTACTATGTAGCTCAAACTGGCCTTGAACTCTTGCCACCTGAGTGCTGGGATTTCAGGTGTGAACCGATATACTTGTGGTATTTTGGTGGCACTGGGGATTGAACACAGAGCCTTGCCACCTGTGAGGTGCCCTCTACCACTGAGCTGCCCAGCCCTAAAGTAGTACTTAACAATAGCACCATATCTGTTAGAAAGGATTGAGCTCTTCTGAATTCCCTGTCAAGTCCCTTTTGTTCAGATATTTCTATTGTACTTTAGTAAATACTAGAACTTTTTCCTTATGCCCGAATTCTATTTTTTTTTTTTTTTTTGAGGTTTCAGTCTGTGATATCTGGATCCTTTGCATTGGGTCCAAGACAGGCTGAAACTTTGTGGTAGAAGACAGTTGTTCATCTCCTGGCATCTGGTAAAGAAAAGGGGGGAGAGAAGAGGAGGAAAAAGGAAGGGGAAGGATGAGGGAGAGAGGTAGAGGCAGAAGGAGAGCGACTTCAGAGGCATTCCTCTCCAATTCCACATCCTCCAAGTCAGGCCCCACCTCACACCCTCTCCCACCTCTCAGTAGCCCATTCAAGTATAAATTCATCGATGGATTAACCCATTGATTTGGGGGCTCAGGGCTCAACCCATATCATTGTTTTGGGGACCCAGCCTTCCATACATGAGCTTTTGGGAGATATTTCGTATCTCAACCACAGCAGTGGATCCCTGCCCCTGGATGCTTGCTGGGAAAGGTTAGTTGGAATGAAGAAGTTGTGCGTGTCTCCCCTCTCCTGTAATTAGTGATTTTGCCAGGCTGAAACCCCCCACTCTTTGGAGATGTCCTTCTGCCAAACTCTTTTATCTTCTCATCCCCAGCATTGCTATTCAGGAGCTCAGTCCTTGGCATTTGATCCTTTGAGGAGCTCTTTTCCCCTCTAAAAGCTTTTGTGGTCAGCTCTGTGATCCCCCTGTTTTGAAATTTTTTCACACTCTCATCCTTTGGAATGTGTGTGTGCTTTAATTAATATCTGTTGGTTACTTGAGGAGTTGAGTCTATTCTTTTCTTTTTCTGAATTCTGAAAAAAAAAAAAGCTACTAAATTAGTTTTTAAATCCCTTCATATTTTCTCTGTATCTTTTTTTTGTACCCCGATTTTGTATGTCACTTGAGTACCTTTCCTGAGATGGCTAGGGGTCTTCTCTGTCTATACTTTGAGAGTGGGGAAGGGGAGGGGCGGTTTGAGATGGAGGCTGGTCCTCTGGATGGGCAGGTTGATGAGGAAACCTCTTGTTAGTAATGAGGTCATCATAGGCTACAGCGATTCTCCAGAAATGACCCATCTAATCCTTTTGCTATGAAAACTAGACCTAGCTGTCAGCTCCCTAGGAACTTGGAGGAAGGCAGGCTGGAGCCTCAGCATGCAAAAACGTTTCATATTCCTCTGATCCCTGTATATTGGTATGTCTCAACTGTGTATTCTCACCCCAGAAAGCCTGTTTTAACATCTTCAGAGGATCAACATGCAAGCTTCTGGCAGGATGGGAATGTAGGGTTCAAGCCGGTTCAGCAACTTTGTTGTTGTTCTTTGACACAGTGTTTTGGATAGCCCAGGCTAGCCTCAGACTTTCTATGTGCTGATGCTGGCTTCGAGTTCCTCATCATTCTGCCCCTACCTCCCAAGTGTTCCATTGACAGCCATGGACCACCATGCCAGTGCTGCCGGGAATTTTTACCAAGTCATCCTCTGGCTCTTCCCTCCCTCCCAGTCACTTCGCCTCCACTTCCAACAGTTCTCGCCGGCACCCGCACCTGAGCTCTGTGAATCAGTTGTATAAATAGATGGGTTCCTGGTGCCCCCAAGCTGGCTCAGATTGGCTTTATCAAGGGGATATTCAGCTCGTTATTGCTCAACCTTCGCTTTTCTAGCTTCCAAAAAGCATTCTTTCCTTCTGTTGTCTCACTCTCCATCTCCTGAATGCAGTCTCTGCTCCGGGGCTGGTGGGATGGAGCCATCTAGACTTGGTGCGTGCGCTCAGTTCAGCCCTTTTGCTAGAACTCTGGGGATACTCTTGGCCCCTGGTTTCTCATTTCCTTAAACACAACAGATTTCCCCCGTTCTTACTTAGCTTTCTTGTTCCCCCAGGGACTCAACCATTCTGCTAGCCATCTTAAGGGCTACTTTTTGAGACATCTAAACCATGCACCTTTCCTTTCTTCCTTTTCTAGGATGATTGAGTTTATCTCCTATTCCCCACCCCCACCCCCACCATTTATTTTTTTCTTTTCCTTTGAAAATATTTAGTCTCAACTAAGCATTGTAACACATGCCCTTACTTGAGGCAGGAGGATCACCATGAGTTCAAGGTCAGCCTGGCTTGCATGATTGGTTCTATCTAGGATTGTGGTCTACAAGGCAATATTCTACCTCAAAAAGCCCTCACCCCATTTTTTGCCTTTAATTTTATTTTAAATTGACAAGTGATGATGAAATAACATGGAGTACAATGTCATTATTTTGATACATGTGTCTATTGTGGAAATATCAAATCAGGTTTTTTTTAAATCTTTTTTTAAAATTATTTATTCATTCAGTTCTTCCTTGCTCTTTCGGTATTTACCCAACCCCCTTTGAGAATTTATCCCAAAGATGATGATAAATAGTCAGTGCTTAATAGGTGCAGGCAGGCAGGGTGCACAACTTTAATCCCAGCACTAGGGAGGCAGAAGCAGGTGAATCTCTGGCTTCAAGGCCAGCCTGATCTACAGAGTGAGATCCAGAACAGCCAGGGCTACACAGGGAAACCCTGTGTCTTCTTAGTTAGGATTTCTATTGCTGGGAAGAGACACCATGACCATGGCAACTCCTATAAAGAAAATATTTAATTGGGGTGGCTTGATTATAGTTCAGAGGTTCAGTCCATTATCATCATGGCGGGGAGTATGGCGGCATGCAGGCAGATGTGGCGCCGGAAGAATAGCTGAGAGCCCTGTATCTTGCAGGTTAACAGGAAGTCAACTGACTCACTGGGCGGTATCCTGAGCATAGGGAACCTCAAAACCCGCCCCCACAGTGACGCATTTCCTCCATCAAGGCCATTCCCACTCCAACAAAGCCGCACCTTCTAATAGTGCCACTCCTTATGAGATTATGGGGGGCCATTTACATTCAAACTACCATACCCTGTCTTGAAAAACCAAAACCAAACCAAACCAAACCAAACCAAAACAACAACAACAACAAAAACAATAAAATAGGTGTAAGCTTTTCTCAGTTGGACTGAGAGTTTTTTGTTTTTCAAGACAGGGTTTCTCTGTGTAGCTTTGGAGCCTGTCCTGTAGCCCAGGCTGGCCTTGAACTCACAGAGATCCGCCTGCCTCTGCCTCCCGAGTGCTGGGATTAAAGGCGTGCGCCGCCGCCGCCGCCGCCGCCGCCGCCGCCGCCGCCGCCGCCACCACCACCACCACCACCACCACCACCACCACCACCACCACCACCAACACCAACCGGCTTGGCACATACCTTTAATCCCAGCACTCGGGAGGCAGAGCCAGGAGGATCTCTGTGAGTTCGAGGCCAGCCTGGTCTACAGAGTGAGATCCAGGAAAGGCGCAAAGCTACACAGAGAAATCCTGTCTTGAAAAACCAAAAAAAAAAAAAAAAAGGCATGCGCCACTGCCATCCGGCGTTCATTCTTAAATTATACACTTTATTTGATCCAGGAGGAGGGGAGCCAAGCTGGACTTCAAGTTCTCTGATTTATTCTCTCTATATTATGGGATGTCTTCAGGTTGGAAGGGCTACTATACCCATAGTCTACGGAGCGGGAACACACCCTACAGATTGTAGTCACCACCGAGACTGTGTTTTCCAAGGCCATTTGTTTGGTAGTCACATGGTGTGAAAAGCCTTTCCTTTTTTAGTCTTGCCTGGATCATGCACTTATCTTGGACTTTTATTGTACACGAACGTTCCTGAAACTGACTTCTTGAAAGACTCACACTGTTGGAAGCTCATTACTATGAGGTCTGTAGATACAACGGACAAAGCCTTTTCCAGCCCGATACCTGGCCCGAGGGAACAGGAGGTTTCTATCTTTGCCGGGTTCCTTTTCTGAGATTCTGGACCACGCCCCTTACCAGTGTTGGTTTCTTCTGCTACAGCTTTCAGGACAGATGATCAAAGGAGATGTGTGCTGTGAGGAACTTTCTGTGCTGAAAGGGCTTCTTTTTCTCTTCTCTCCTTTTCTTTCTTTTTGAGACAGTTCTTGTGTAGCCCAGGCTTGCCTCTACCTTGACTAGGCAATGAAAGGGTCTGGAATCCTTTCCTTCCTTCAGCGGTTCCCTATTTTGACTCCTGGGAATTTGGTGAGTGAATGAAATTGAAGAAGAGAACTGAAAACTCTGTGGTTGAACAAGCTCTGACATTTTATCCCCCCCCCCCCCCCCCCTCGCACCATCTCTCAAGTGTGCAAATTTCCACTCGGTCCTTCCTAGGAGGAATTATGTTGTGTTGAGTGATGGTCATGCCAGACTTCTTCATCTTTAAAGTTACAACTGGATAGAAATTTCACTTGTTTTGTAGCAGCTGAGATGAATTCTATAATTTGAAAACCTAGCCTTTTGGTGTAAACTCTTGGTGACAAAACTTTGTTTTTTCATGCTTTAAACAGTGTCAAAGTGGCTCCATTAAATTTTTTTTCCCTTGGGCGGAAGATGTAGTTCATTTGGTTAGAGTGCTTGCCTGGCATACAATAAGCCTTGGGTTCGATCTCTAGCATTGTATAAACCGGGCTTGGAGGCACATGCCTATAATTTCTGCAGCAGGAGGGAGGGATAAGTAGAGATCAGAAGTTCAAGGTCATTCTTAACTATGTAAAGATTTTGAGGTTGGCCTGGACTACATAAGACCCTGCTAAAAATAAAAATAAAAAATAACTTATCTCCCTTTTTTGTTGTACCGACCAATTATAGAAGGAAATAGTCTTTAATTATGAAGATGTTGTTATATGAAAATCTGCCATTTTCTTACCCTAGAAAATGCCTTTAACTAAAGAGTTAATGTAACTTGTTATTGGACTTTGAACTCAACATGGATTAGGTGTTTTAATGTTCTACTTCAGTTTTTGGCCTTGTGTTTTTAGTCAAATTCCGATTCCCTGGTCTTCCACTGAGAGCTCCAACTAACTGAGGCCCTAACTGTTGTAAAGGGATGTTGACAGGACCTTTTTGAGCACCCGGATCCCATGGAACACAGCTTTACAAATGCTCATGGTTGCAGGAACAAAGATGTAGTCTGACCTTTAGGAACTTGACAAGAATACTGTTCTGTACATCTCGGTATGGGCATTCTCTAACAGCACACCAGGAGTGTGTGCCTTTAACGACATGTTGCTAAAAACATGCCTGGGGTTTAAAAAAAAGAATCTGGAATCTGTTAGTTCATCTATGAACCATCTTTTTGGTTTACACTTGTATTAGGCATGATCAAATTCCCATTGAGAACATTCTAGCGTTACGGTCTGCTTCTCTCCGCAGAGTTGGTCACTGTCAGCACTCTGGTACACATCCTCTGGTTCCGTGAATGCTGCCCCGCCCGAGCATCCGCACACTCACACGTTTCTCTCTTTACCAACACGATGGGATCATATAACGTACAAAGTGCAGCTTGAGTTTTTCCCTTTTATAACAATATGTTTTGCCGTTTTCGTGTCCATATCCGTTCGCCACGTTTTCTTTCATGATGGCTGGTTTCTCATCGCAAGAGACCCGCGGTCTGTTTTGTCGTCCTCCGGCTGGTAGACATGTGGGTTGCTCTGCAGTCCTGACCATTTCCAGTCGTGTTGCAAGGAGCATTATTGCATGCATGCTCTGTGAAACCCACCACCTAGAATTGCTGTAAAGCTGGCCTTTGACGAGGGTGGGGGTTAATTGGGGAGCACAGAATGTAAGCGAAATCCACGAGAGTCCGTTTGAGGGGTATCGGGGATTTTTTTAAGATATGAAATGGGAAATGCACTCACGAATACAGAATATGGTAAATCCAGTTGCAGAGTCCTTGGAAAGCTGGGGACCTATCACACGCTGCTTCATGCCGCCTGACCTGGTCTTTACCACCCAAGTGAGTGCACCACTCGACTCCCTCCAGTTCTTAAGGGGTCACATACACAGACAGAAAGCCACGCCCTGGGGTTTGTACACTGAAAGCCACTGGCAGAATAAATTCCCACAACAGCAGGTTACATGAAGCAAATATGGTGGTCAGTTGTGGTCCACCATGACAAGTTTCTTTTCTTCTCTTATTTTATTTTACGTGTATGAGTATCTTGCCTGCACGTGTATTTGTATGCCATGTGTATGCCTGGTGCTCCAGGAGGCCAGAAGAGGGTGTCCGATCCCTTGGTACTGGTTGTGAGTCACCAAGTGTGCCCGGGAATCAAACCCAGGTCCTCTGGAAGCGCAGCAAGTGCTTTTAACCACTAAGGCATCTCTCCAGCCACCCCGCCCCCAGGATTTGAGCATTGGAGTCAAGCCATGAACTACTTTCTGATTCCTTGGTCCCCTCCCTCGCTTTCTCATGGCCCATGTATGTGCAGCTCTTAGAACACCCGAAGGGTCTGCTGTGGTACTTTGTAGGTGGCGTTGTCTTACGGACCATTTCTCTCCCAGTCAGACACTGTTGTTTATTAAATACATAGTCAGCTACAGTGGTAGGGAGAACCACAGGGGAGCCAGGTTTCTCCTGGGGAGAAACGTAATCACTGGGGAGAAAGACCTAGGCTAAGTTCTATAGAGTAGGGGTTGAGGGTGTAACACAGTGGTAGAACACTTGACTACCATGGGAAGGCTCTGGGTTCATGGTCAGACTCCTTCCTCGGCATGGCCAAACAAAACAAGTCAGTTCTCTCTGTTTATCTATTGTCTCTCTGTCTGTCATCATCTATCTATGTAGCTGTCTATCATCTATCTACCTGTCACTCATCTGTCTGTGTCAATCATCTACGTGACTCCAGCTCTAGGATGACGTGTACAGCCTATTGTTCTGTTTCTCCGAAGGGCCCCGATGTAAACGCTGCATTTGCTGTTTACTGAACTCGTTCATTCTTTAGCCTTCAGGCCCGTCCCGATTCTCTGAGTTGACAGACCGTGCTCCCTGTCCAGGAAGTCGTCGGTTCTGCTCTTGCTCACCCAGTCCCTGTATATCCCTATCGTTGTCGCCACCCGTGATGACATTTCCTCAAATGAAGTAACACTTGTTCCTGCTTTCTGGTATAGCCAGGTTCCTAGCCTACTTGGTGCTGGGAGGGGAGGGGAGCGTGGGCTGCGGCGAATTTATCCCTGAGTTTGCATGGAGTGAAAGATGTTAGCTTTGGCCTGGCTGGTAAGCATGGTCTGAGGAGGGAAGGCTAATGGGGAAGCCTAGAAGAGGCACACTGAGAACACGTTTGACCCAAATGCTAGGGAGGTCCCGAGGGCAGGGTCCATGTCTTTTGGTTTGGAACTTGCACTGGATGTGGGTGTGATGTGTCTTAGCGAATATTCAGAACACCCTCAGGAACCACAGTTTAAGCCACTGTGAATTCGCTTTTTTTTTTTCCCCTTAACCTTTTAAATATTTATGATTTAGCTTTACCCATACAAAGCCAAACTGGAAAATAATTCATAGAGACATTTAAAACAAAACAAAGGGAAATGCTTGTGAGCTCATCACCTACATCAACTGCGGATAGTATTTGCGGATGTATATCTTCATCACAGCGCCATTTCTGTGATCAACTGTGCATTACATTGTAGGCCAGATTGGCTTAGTTTTATTTTATGTTTGTGTTTTGCCTGCATGAATGTATGCACAGCACACACATACCCAGTGCCCCATGGAGTTCAGAAGAGGGTTTTGGATCCCTTGGAACTGGAGTTACAGAAGGTTCTTATGAGCCACCCTGTGGTTTCGGGGACTCGAACCCAGGTCCTCTGCAGGAGCAGTGAGGGCTCTTAACTGCTGAGTCATCTTTCCAGCTCCATGTGTGTTATTTTTAATACCGGTATAGGATTCTACTAGAGAGAAATGCGTGCTGTTTAATCAGCCTCCTCATCATTAGTATTGAACCCTCTCTCATTCCGAACCTGGGTTCTGTGTGAATGGGTGCTGTGGTGTGCCGGGTTGTTGTTCCCTAAAGGTGAACTGCTACAGTACACATTCTGTGTGTTGAGGGACCTCCAGGCTCGTTTCCAAATAGACATTGATTCCAGCAGTGGAGGACAACTGAGGTACAGTCTGTTTTCAAGACGGGGTTTTGTTATGTATCCCAGGTTGCCCTTGAGCTCACTGTATAGCCCAGGGTGGCCTAAAACTCCCAGCAATCCTCCTGCCTCAGCCCCTCTCCTCTAAGTGCCGGGATTACAGGTCTGTGCCACTACACCCAGCTTAAAGGGCCTTTTGAAAACAAGTTCAGGTGCGTAGTCCTTGACTGACATTTGCCCCCTCTCCTTTCCTCTCCGCTTCCTTTCTTCCATCTCTCATTGGTTAATCCCTCCGTCGCTGCATCAGTCCGTGTCTTCATAGGACCTTAGATATGCTGGGCAAGCACTCTACCACTGAGCTACACCCCGAGCCCAGCTTGCTTTTTCTCAGCTCTCGACTATTCTGTATAAAATCTTGTTCAACCTGTTCAGCTATTAGTGATTCTACCAGGATAGGCTAGTAGTCATTATAGACCCATGCTTGTTTGAACAAAAAGCTCAAGTATCTAACATCTGGGCAGCCAGCTTTGCAGCATTCACCAGTGACTCACGTATTTGCTTGAAATGAGAAAATATGGGAGGAGGCAAGTCAGTCAACTGAATTTTCTTTAAAGGAGCCATACTGTAGCATGTGGAAGTAAGACTGTCCCCAGTCCTGCCTTTGGGCGGATATAGACAGGACAGCGCAAATCGCATCCTATTTATTGTCCTAAGATTCTGAACTATGGTGAATGATAGGACTGGCTACTAAAACACCGGCTTCCCAAGGGTCGGGGGCACGGCCT
The DNA here is from genome assembly GCA_902168425.1 of Peromyscus attwateri. Classification (NCBI taxonomy): domain Eukaryota; kingdom Metazoa; phylum Chordata; class Mammalia; order Rodentia; family Cricetidae; genus Peromyscus; species Peromyscus attwateri. The sequence continues at coordinate 12,678 of CABHPP010102819.1, read as the reverse complement.
TCCCTTTTGTGTATTTTAGTGTGTCTTCAAGAAGAAATGATTAAATATCAATAGTTAGATTTTTTTTTTTCTCATCACGATTGCAATTAAGTTGTAGTTGTAATGTCATGTGATGATAATTCAGGAATTTTCCAAAAGGAAAGAGAATTGGTGAAAGTTACCAATGTTTACTTCAACTTTTTTCCTCAGGAAGTGTTTTATTCCCTCCCTGTTTATAGTGTGTGTGTGTGTGTGTGTGTGTGTGTGTGTGTGTGTGTGTGTAGTGCACACAGAGGACAACTTGCAGGAGTTGGTTCTCTCTTTCTAACCTGTGGGCTCTAGAGACTAAACTCAGGTCATCAGCCCTGGGAAGAAGGTTTTTTTGTTGCCTATGAAAGTAAATTTACTTAACTAAAGAGTGACCATTTATTCCAAGGTTTTTTCCTTTTATGGAAACCAGATTTATTCTAGGAATAAATTTGTGTCATTTTAATTATTCAAGGCACTCTTTTTCTCTGATTTCCTCCATTTTCCATGTAGCTCAAGGGACGTTTGTGAAATGTAAGATCCACTATGATAGAATTAGTTTTAGTGTTTCTTATTTCTGTTTTCTGCCACAAATAAGTGGAATGAAAGCAGATCCCTGATGAGAGAAATGGAATTTGAAGGTTCTCACGCTCAACATTTTTTTTGTCTTGATTCAATATCATTGCATAGTTTTTGGAATTTTGGAGATGTGTGGGTGACTTGAAGCAATTCCTCCATACCAATAAACACGGTCTTGGGGGACATGAATATTTTTTTTTTCTTATGTGCTATCATTGACCTTCTGTATTTTTCTGTTCAAAATTCTAGATGAGGATTACTTTTATTGTAACTTTCTCCCCCATGTAGTGAAGTTTGTGAGGTGACGGTCTTAGACATTCAGAAGTACGGGGGAAGGTTAACCTGAAGTCTTCTGTGCTCTGACTCCCGTGATAGATCATTGGAACCTTAGCCATCACAGCCTGGCTTAACTAGGCAATAGAGGAAATAGAAAGAAATGAATCACTGAGACACATAGATGCTGCAAGGAAAGGACCATGGAGGTATCACGTCTGTTGCTCATCAGAGGAAGAGCGCAGGCCGTGGGTCTCCAGTTGTATGAAGCTGTGGTAGAGATGCAGTGTTTTCAATTCTGAGAAGTAGGAGGGTGTGAGGTGTTATGTAGGGAGAAGACATCATACGACTTGTGTGTTTTAGAAAGGGTGTGGTGGAGAAAGTGACTCTCCCTCTTAATTGCTTGACTTAGCATTATGGTCAATTAATGTAATAAGTAAAATGTCATAATGTATCTGCCGCTGCGTGCTGACGTTCCTGTGTTTTCAGTCCTCAGGAGCCAGTTGTTACATGTCATACTCAGCGTTAACCTTGGCTTTCCTTTAGTGGTAGGGAAACATTAATTCTTATTTACAGCCACCATTCCCAAATGTCTTAGATTTATTTATCCTCTCACTAGTAGCTAAATGTCTTAGTTGCTTTTTTATTACCGTGATAAAATACTTTGGCAAGCAACTAAAGAGAGAAAGGATTTATTTTGCTTTGCAGTTCCAGGGGGATAGAATCTGTCACGGCAGAGAAGACATGATGGTGAGCATGGAAGACGTGGTGGCAGGATCAGGTGGCTAGCTGGTCACATGACAACCACGCTCCGGAAGCAGGGAAGTGTGGCTGGGCTACAGAGTCTCAAGGCCCAGGCCCAGGGACTCACTCCTCCAGCTAGACTCCACATCCTAAAGGTTCTACAACCCTTCCGAATAGTACCACCGGATGTGGACCAAAGTATTCAAGCACATGAACCTCTGGGGGACTTTCACCATTCAAACCATGACACCGAGAGGAGTGTAAGGGTGGTTTGATAGAAGCCGGGCATCCTAGTCATCATCTCAGCATATTATTTATTTGTTAGTCCTTCCACCCTTGGCCAGTCTGTGCGAATCTTGGGCCGATGCTCTGGTCTTCTTCTCTTGTGGAGTACAGATCAGTTTAAGCAGGCTGTAAGTAGGCACGGGAAGACAAGGATCTTTAAAACATGGGAAATTCAGAAGAAACTGATTGTTCTCCTCGTTCCTGCTAAGCTCCAAGAAGTTTCTTTTATTATGGATTTTGTCAACCGGTTTAAAATTTGAAGTGCTCGGCGGTCTTAGGTGTGGACCCAGAGGGTGGGGTGGTTATCTCTGTGAAGGAAATGAAGCCACCGTCTCATCCGTATGTCTGTATTCATTTCACTTATTTATTTACAGTGGCCAGGACAAGTGACAGGGAGAAATGAAAAAAGAAAATGTGGTATGTGTGTGTACACACACACACACACACACACACACACACACACACGGAGTGAACTTGAAAGACATTATACCAGGTTGAAATAAGCTACTATGTTCCGTGAAAGACAGCCATTGTGTGCATTACTTATATGATAGGTGGAATTTAAAAAGGTCAACTCTGTTGAAACAGAATAGAGTGGTGGTTACTGGGGACTGGAAGTGTCGGAAGGTACATAGTTACATACCCTTATGGAGAGTAAGTTAGGCAGAGCTAATGTTTACGGTGGCTATGTGCAATTGTGTGAAATTTGCTGAGAGAGTAAGTTATTTTTTTTTTTTTTTTTTTGGTTTTATGAAACAGGGTTTCTCTGTGTAGCTTTGTGCCTTTCCTGGATCTTGCTCTGTAGACCAGGCTGGCCTCGAACTCACAGAGATCCACCTGGCTCTGCCTCCCGAGTGCTGGGATTAAAGGTGTGCGACACCACTGCCCCGCCTGAGAGTAAGTCTTAAGTACTCCCATCACACAAAGCCCAAAGCCCCCTGAAAGAGTGCCGAGGTCAGTATGGTAATTAGTATGATTGTTGTAATTGTCTCACTCAGTACACGTGTATGCAGTCATCTTGTTACACACCTGCTATTTTATAGTTTGAATCTCGAATGTGTTACAGAGGCTTGGCCATGGTTGGCACCACTGGCAGGTGGTAGAGCCTCTCCTAGGAGAAGCCTCGTGGAAGGACTTCAGTTCTTTGGAGGATTGCCTATGAAGGGTGAAGTGAGGCGCTAGTTTCTTCCTCCTTTTCCTTTCTATTGTAGGTGTGCACATTTATGTATAGGGGTGTACACACGCAGGCATGCATGTGGAGGCCAGAGGGCAGCATTGGGTGCCTTCTTCAATCACCCTCTTGCCTTGTTTTTTGAGGCTGGGTCTCCCATTGAAGCTGGAGCTCACTGATGGAGCTACACTGGCTGCCCAGTGTGTCCTGACAGTCAGTGACCCTGTTCCCCCGAGCTCAGATTTACAGGTGTACACTGTGCATATATGACTTTTACAGGGGAGCTGGGGATCTGAACTTAGGTCCTTATACTTGCATGCAAATGCTTTACTAACTGAGCGATCTCCACAGCTCCCTCCTTTGTTCTGGTTTCCTGGTCACAAGAGGAGTGGCTTCACTCGCTCTACCATGCAATCCCTGCCTTTCTACGGGCCTCAAAACAACGGGACCAAATGATTCTGCACTGAAATCTGTAATACCCCAAGATAAAATATTTTCCCCTTATATGCTGACTTGTCTTTGATATTTTTTGTTGTTGTTTGATGGGTGATGGTGTTCTGTATGCTGTGAATATATGTTGCTCTGATTGGTTGATAAATAAAGCTGTTTGGCCAATGATGAGGCAGAATAGGATTAGGCGGGACCTTCTAACTAGAGAGGAGGAAGGAGAAAGGCAGAACAGAGAGGACGCTGCCATCTGCCACCAGGAAAAGCAAGATATAAAGATACCGGTAAGCCACGAGCCACGTGGCAAAGTATGGATTTAGAGAAATGGGTTAATTTAAGACATAAGAGCGCCGGGCGGTGGTGGCGCACACCTTTAATCCCAGCACTCGGGAGGCAGAGCCAGGTGGATCTCTGTGAGTTCGAGGCCAGCCTGGGCGACCTAGTGAGTTCCAGGAAAGGTGCAAAGCTACACAGAGAAACCCTGTCTCGAAAAACCAAGAAAAAAAAAAAAGACATAAGAGCTAGCTAGAGAGAAGCCTGAGACAATAGGCCATACAGTTCATAATTAATATAAGCCTCTGTGTGTTTATTTGGGTCTGAGTGGCTGTAGACCAGATGGGACACAGGAAAACTTTCAACTACAGTTGTAGTAATGGAAAGCTGAAATACAACTTTTGTTTATCAATTATACCTCACTAAGGGCAGATGTAGGGGGAAGTTAGGACTCAGACCAGCTCATTGGGGAACTGTAATAAAACTGAGATAAGTAGAGGCTTCACTCTTAGATAACTACAGATAGCATATTTTTCCCATGGTAGGTTTATGATTTTCTCATCAGATATCCTTTCTTAAATCAGGAACATGTGTTCAGGAATTTTTAAAATGTTTTCAGATATTGTATTGTAACGTTTTGTTTTAAATTAATGCAATTGACTTCTTATGTTTAGATCTCTCATCCTCTTGTTTAGTTATTTCTCTGATACTTTGGGAAAATTCTAGCAGCACCTTGCATCCTAGAAATAGAAGGTGTGGGTGGGCTGGAGAGATGACTCGGAGGTTAAGAGCACTGGCTGCTCTTCCAGAGGTCCTGAGTTCAATCCCCAGCAACTACATGGTGGCTCACAACCATCGGTAATGAGATCTGGTGCCCTCTTCTGGCCTGCAGGCAAACAGGCAGGCAGGGCACTATATACTTAACAACAACAACAACAACAACAACAACAACAACAACAACAACAAAAATAAAAATAAAAAAAAGAAATGGAAGGTATGCTTTCACAGAGGCAGTGGCTCATTTCTGGTGTTTGTCTGTTTCGTTAATGCTTTAGATTAATCCTATTCAAAAAGGGTTAATGCTGGCTTCAGGGCTGGTAGGCAGCAAGGAATTGTGTATCCTCTACAATGACGGACCCTTAGCCCCTGTGGCATGGGGAAGCTCCCTGTCCCTTTCTTGCCCCTTTTTTCTTTTTCTTTATTGGTTTGTTTGTGAGATGGGCCTCCTGAGTGTTGGGGATTCCAGGCCTGAATCCCTGTGCATGGCTGCAAATGAGTCCTTTTGGTATCTTCATAAAAAGCATTCTTTGGTTTCGAGTTTCTAATGTCACCCAGGACCACTTGGGGGGGGGGGTTGCTTATAAAATCTCTCAGAACATGTTTGAGTTTTTCTTCTAAAAAGTCCTAGATAATTATTATACACACAAATTACAAACAATTAAAATGCAAGCAAAACCCTCATTAGCTCCAGTTCTGTGAAATCCCGGCTGTCTCACTGCACAAGCATTGTACCGATTTCTCATGTTCTCTGGAGCAGCAGCCCTCCTGTCAAGGATCTTGCTTTGGCCGTAAATCATGCAGCCTTCTCAGAGCGGCACATCTGTGTGTGATTGCCTTGTTATGCGTGAGCTTGGTCAGCAGGGAAATCCTGTGTGTATGTGTGTGTGTGTGTGTGTGTGTGTGTGTGTGTGTGTGTGTGTTCTAGGAGGGAGGACTGCTAAGATACATTAAAGCCACACTGCGTCAGTTTTTAATCTTCTATAAATGACTGCTGATTATTACACCTGATAAAAATGGAAGTAGGGCCTCTCAAACACGGCATGCATGAAGCTTGCTTTCCTCATGGTTGTTGTCTTAGGGAAATGGGTGGCGTTGCGAACCTGCCTGCCTGAGGTTTCTTCATGTTTCCTTAGCTGGCAACTTAGGATGTACTACTGTTATGATCCAAAGAGTGTTCATCTCCAGGAGAGTTGCCAAAGCTATGGGAGCCAAGGTATATTCAAGCTGGGGCTCGAACACTGTTTTCCTTTAGGGGTGAATGGCAAAAGCCATGTGTTGTGGACATGGATGCTTGGCATGTTAGCAGTGTGGGTCTCTGCTCGTTCCTATTGAGTCTATCTCCACGGCCTACTGTTTCTACATTGTTCCAGATCCTACTGGGTAAGTAGGATCAATGCTGAGTGTGTCTCTTCATTGGTGGTCAACATCTGGAATGCTTTCAGCTTCTCAGAGACCCCTTCCCCCCCCCCACACACACACATTGAGGGCAGACAGACAGACAGACAGACTAACGTTCCTTTTCTTCCTGACAGAAGATCTAGCAGGTATCTGTGGTTACTAAGCTGGTCATTGCCATTAGTCACCAGGCTCCTCTTGTATTTGTGTGTGAAGTGGGGAGGGGGGGGCTTTGTCATGAGTGTGCCTCAGTCACAACTTGACTGCCGCATTTGTAGGGTGTGTGTGTGTGTGTGTGTGTGTGTGTGCGCGCGCGTGCGCGCGCGCGCGCGCTGAACTCATGGGAACACTTGTATACCTCTGCCACATTTGGGTGTCTCTTCTCAGAAGCCATTGCCCTTTTATTTTCTTGAGATAGGGCCTCCCAGTTTCTGGAACTTACCCAGTAGGCTAGACTGGGTGGGGATCCTTAGCAATTCTTCCATCTCTGCCTACTCAGCATTGGGATTGCAAGTGGGACCACTGTGCCTAGCTTTTTTCTTTCCTTTTTTTCAAAAAAATATTTATTTTATGTATATGAGTGACCTGTTTTCACGCACACCAGAAGAGGGAATCAGATCCCATTGTAGATGGTTGTGAGCCACCATGTGGTTGCTGGAAATTGAACTCAGGACCTCTGGAAGAGCAGTCAGTGCTCTTAACTGCTGAACCATTTCTCCAGCCCATGCCTAGCTTTTTTCACTTGGGTTTTGGGGCTTGAAATCAAGTTATCATGCTTGCAAGGTTGATAAGAGCCAGAATACATATACCCTTCGGGAGGCTGGATCTCAAAAAGATGAAAATCTTGCCTATTATATTGAAAATCAGTTCCACGACTTTCAACTCAGCAAAGTCTGGCGAGATGAACATTATGTGAAGATTCAGGTGAAAGGCAGCATTGCTCAGAACTCGGTGACCATAATAAATGCAAATGGTGCCTTGTACCTATTGGAGAATCCTGAGGGTTATGGGGCATACAGTAAAGCTGCAGAAGTGACTGGTAAACTGGTCCATGGTAATTTTAGCACTAAAAAAGACTTTGAAGATTTAAATTACGCTGTGAATGGATCTTTAGTGATTGTTAGAGCAGGGAAAATCATTTTGCAGAAAAGGTTGCAAATGCCCAAAGCTTTAATGCAATTGGTGTCCTGATATACATGGACAGGACTAAATTCCTTGACGGTTGAACTCTCTCCCCAGATCCACACCTCCAGGATTTACTCAATTTCGGTAGAGCGCAGAAGGGAGACTTTCTTCTCCCAAGCTTGTCTTTGGGTGAAATGAGCCCTCTGATGCCCTTCTTCCCACACCACAGTGACTAGAACTGTGTATGGCCACCGCTGTCCGCCAGAGCATCTTCTGTCTTAATCTGAGCACATGGTGGCTGCAGGAAGCGGTTGGTGGAGAGTGAGTGGAGTCCTTCTGGGTTGACAACCCAGAGTACACCGCAGAATGAATGCTATTCCTGTTCTGGTTTTCTTTGGTTACAGTCCTTCTGAAATAATTGGTCACATACAACTGTAGTACCTCATCTGGCTTCACTTAATTCTTTTCAGTTTCGGTGATTAAAGTGATAAAGAACAGTATTTATTATATTAGAGAAGAGAGACTGGGTGTCGTTTTGTTTCCAGTGATTGCTGCTGAGTGTTGTCCGTTATCTTCCGATGCATCTCCGAGTTATCGACTAGGTAAACGCCACCTTAATTTGGCTTCACACATGGTTAAAAGGTAAATAAGATTAAAAGGCCAAAAACCGAAAACAAAGCCCAGCCATTCCACAGATTCCTGAGTCAACGGAACATGGTCAGTGAGGGAGGTTGCAGTTTGTTGGACCAGATCAGAAGCTGGGAAATGGGGGGGGGGGGGGGCACTTGAAATACAAGTTGGATGTGGAACCCAGGGCTTTTTCTAGAGGATAACAGTGGAGAGGAGGGTGACCATAGAGAGTACTCATGCACTGTAATTGTTTAATTTCCATGTTTCTGACTGTATGTTTTGTTACTGTTTTCAACGTTGATTTTTATTTATGTGTGTGACTGTGTGGGTGTGGGTGTGGGTGGGTGCAGATGGGTGCCCTCAGAGCACTGTTGTATCCCCTGGACCTGGAGTTACAGGCTGCTGTAAGCTACCTTGATGTGGGTGCAGGGACCCCTCGAACACTTTTAACCTCGGAGTGAGCCCTTCAGCCCCTTGTTTTTGTGTTTTAAAGACAGGATGAGCTCAGGCTGTAAATGAACTCACTGTGTACCTGAGGATGGCCTTGAACGCTTGATCTTCCTGCCTCTACCTTCCAAAAGCTGGGGTTGGAGGTGTGTACCACCCACCCAGTTTGGAACCACATTTTATGGTGTTTAATTAGTGTATTCAGGAAAGATCTTGTCACTTGAATGAGGAAGGAAAAAGGCTGTTATTCAAGTCACTTAGGAACGTGTTAATTCCTGTGTTTCTCTTCCTCTGATTTTGGTTTTGTTCTAGCACCCAGTTTTGTGCTTATTAACCATACACTTTAACACTGCGCCGTATCTCCAGACTATTCCTTCTTCTTTTAAAATCCTGTGTCCGAGGTGCCCCCAAATCCCAGTTTTCAAAAATAGCCACATAGGCTTTGTGACTATAACCATGGGTTTTAGGGTCTGTGACATAAAACACCAGTGATTTAATAAAGTTAAATCAATAATACAGGAAGAAATACATCCAATAGGTTGGGAATGGATGGGTCTCAGTGGTAGAGCGCAGCCTGGGTACAGCCCTGGGTTCGATGCCTACTGCCATTGACCAAAACACCCAAGCATCGGATCGTATGAGAGGGACCGACAGCTATTTTCTCGCGTCCTTCCTCAGCTCAGTCAGTCCCCAGCGCACAGGCCCAGAGTGTGGTCTCTTTCTTCTCACATAATTAGAATCATATCATCTCTATTGTTCCGCAGCTGGGATTTCACCCCCCATATGACATCTTTGTGTGCCTCTCTCTTCTCCTTCGCTCACAGGAGTTGTGTTTTGTTTCCACCTAGGATGGCCTCAGCTGCCTCCAAGGATTTTGAGTTTAGTTTTACATTTGTTCACTTATTTTTTTGTGTCCATGTGCCAGGGTGTCACAGCACACATGTGGAGGTCAGAGGACGACTTGTGGGTGTAGCTGGAGAGTTTCTCTCCAGCTCCCGCCAAGCCCAAGCAGTCCTGCAGCCCACTTATAAAATAAACACACAGACTCTTACATTATTTAAACTGTTTGGCCTAATGGCTCAGGCTTCTAGCTAGCTGTTCTTGTATCTTAAATTAACCCATTTCTATTAATCTATAAGTTGCCACATGGCTTGTGGCTTACTGGTATGTTTACATGTTGCTTGTCTGTAACATGTGACTGGCAGCATCCTCTGACTCAGCCTTCCACTTCCCAGAATTCTCCTCTCTCCTTGTCCCGCCTATACTTCCTGCCTGGCTACTGGCCAATCAGTGTTTTATTTATACAGAGCGATATCCACAGCATGTGTGAGTCCCTTCTCTTCTTTCGCCACGTGGGTCCCAGAGATTGGACTTAGCACATCAGGCTTAGGGGCAAGGAGCATTACCCACTGAGCCATCCTGCTGGCTTTCCTCCAGATTAGATGGTATAGGTATGTATATATGGGGGGCCTATGGAGACATAGCCTTCTAAGTGTGTTTTCACATCTATTTCAGCAACTGTGGATGTACCAGGTCTTTTAAAACCTTCTTTTTATAGCTATGAAATGCGATTGGACTACAGCTGCTTCTTCGCCTGTGGTCACCTGTCTAACTCTGAGCACGTTCACAAGCAGAGGACACATAACCCAGCGTGTGTGTTTGTTTAGAATCTGTGTGTTTCTGTGTGTCTGTATCCGCGGCACTGTGATGTCCCATGTGTCTCTGGACTGAGGAATGCTCTCCTGGAGAATCCTTAGCAGCTCCTCTGCAGCACAGTTTATTTCTGACCTAGCAGAAGCAGCAATTGATAATTGATAATAGCATTGGAAAGTTAAGTCGACAGAGCGTCAATACTTTGCAAAAGGTTCAGGACTAAAGGGCCTTTTTAAAAATGACATTTTATTTATTTACTTATTATCATTTGTGTATGAGTATGGATGTGCGCGGTTCCATGAGCCATGGCACGCATGTAGAAGTCAGAGAACAACTTCCAAGAGTCAGTTTGTTCCTTCTATCACATACATCCCTTTGCTCAAACTCAGCTCTTCAGGCTTGGTAGCAAGTGTCTCTAATCACTGAACGGTCTGACTGGACTGAGACCAATGATCTTTAAGTGCTTAATGGTAGATGTCTCCTGATTGGACCTGGGGCTGTAACATGTCAGGAAAGCCCAGTTATTGTGGACTCAGAGTGAAGGGTGGAGGTTCCGCCCTCCAGGAAGAATTGCACTGGGCAGTCTGATGGTTCTGTGCGGATGTTTGGGAAATCGAGTGTGGTGGAAACACTTGAATCTCAGCTTTACTCCCCAGGTCCAGGCACTGATCCTCTGGCAATAGGTGCTGGGAATTCTTAGCTCAGCACCATTGTAATGCTGCGTGCGCTTGGCTTAGGAAATTACCTGGTGGTGATTATCATTATAAATGGTGGTAATTAAACATTTCGGAAAGTGGAACATTCTGCATGTGGGTGCGTAATGATCTGGCGGGTGTTCGCGTTTCTAGAGTGTGAGGCCTGTGGATAAACAAAGGCCTTTCTGTTAGAAGTCCTACCCCCATTTTTGTCTGGTCCTTTAGAGGTGGGTGTTCCATCACTTACAGAGGAAGAGCAATATGATGAATAATATGTGTTGTCCCGTGTGTTTCCTAATCCTTACAAAACCTATCTAATTTATTATTATTAATACTGTGTGTGTGTGTGTGTGTGTGTGTGTGTGTGTGTGTGTGTGTGTGTATACAGGCTCATGTGTACCATGACATGCTTGTAGAGGACAGAGAAACACTCTTGGGAGTTGGCTCTTGTCTTCCACTTGATGGTCTGTCTGCCACATAAAGTGTTGTTCTCAGCTTAACAAGTTGCAGGTTTATGAGATGTCTCTACAGTTACCTAAGAAGTACAGTTACCCAAATGGAGAGGTCACATGTATGTAGGGAGGCCTTAATATATATAGTATGAGGGAAGCTTGCCTGTCCATGTCTCCTGGCCGATTCTAGTCTGGTGAAGGCAATCTCATAGGATGGCTATGGAGCAGAGCAGAAGGGAGCTACCAAGTTAGGCCTAGTCTAGATTACAGAATTGTACGTAAACAACTGGATTTTTAAGTTTTAATTCTAGGGTGGCTTGTTATTACAGCAACAGATAAATGAAGATTTTCCTGTACTAGTGTTCATTTAAATAGCGACTTGGCAACAGATTGTGTAAGTATGCTAGGGAAGTGAGGTATGAAATGTTGCTAATCAGGGATTAAAATAGATCTGTCAATATATTATGTGCTGTTGACTAATGTGGTTATACTGTGAGGCAAGGAAAGAAATGACGTAGCCACCAGAAGCTTGGGCGTCACTGGATATTATAATGAAACACAAGCTTTATCACCATAACTCTGGTGCCATCTTAGGAGTAATTGTTGGTGTTTCAACACAAAAAAACCGACACCAGTTTAAATCATCAAGCTGAAAGAGAAATACATGCAAGAAATATACCACTTGTTAAAATGGTTGAATGTTTATCCCTTCCTCCCTCCATCTTTTCCGGTGGATGTTTCAAGCAGAGAGCCTGGGGAAGGTCTACTGGTCCAAATGTTTTCCCTCAAGCACACCATTTCCCAAATCTGCCTGTAAGCTGCTTTCTTAAAAAAGTGAATAAGCTTAGGAAATAATTATTCCTCAAAGTACACAAAACTCCCAAGCAGGCCTTTGTTCTGCAGACAGAGCTGATTCATTAAGAGGCATCAAGATAATTGTCACGATTTAAAAATTGAAAAGGGACCCCGGAGCCTTTGGCTCAAGTGTAAAACTTTCTGTTGCTTTCCTGGCGCGATGCCTCTGGCTGAATATTTTGTGCTGTACGTTGCTCCATTCGGGGGGCTTTGTTTTGTATTTTTGTCCCCAGGACAGGAAACTGCAGAACAAAATATATTCACTTTGGTAACCAACGCTGGCCTTGTGGTGACCCACTCTTTTTAAGTGATTATTTATGAAAAGGACTCTGACACTTGGAGACGGTGCTCTGATGGATGCCAGTGACCGGCCAGGGTTTCATTCTTCTGTCACAAAGACATTGTAAAACCAGGAATCACTATTTTGACACAAGGAGAGCAACATTCACATTAACAGTTGCATAATTTATTTCTTTCAGGAAATACCGTGCTCGGTTTTAATTAAAATTCTTGAAGAGTGCCGTCTTCTTTGGAACACACCCGCCTGTGCTCCCTCTTAGGATTAATCCACGATTGTGCAAAAGTCATTTTATAGAGATGTGTTTTCTCACTAGAATATCACTGCAGGCAGGCTTCTGCCTCCGACGGCTGGATTAAAGGCATGTGGCATCCAGGGTCTCATTTCTTATCATTGTTGTACATCTTGTAGTCTGTCCCAGCCCTTTAACATTACAGATAAATTTGAGATAATATAGTTTTAAAAATGTTTTGTGTCCTTCCTTCCTTCCTTCCTTCCTCCCTCCCTTTCTCCCTTCCTTCCTTCCTTCCCTCCCTCCCTCCCTCCCTCCCTCCCTCCCTCCCTCCCTCC
>CABHPP010102818.1:0-16901 GCA_902168425.1 Peromyscus attwateri | reverse complement strand
CATCCTCCCCACATATCACACACACATGGGCACCCCTCCCCACACATCACACACACATGGACACCCTCCCCACACATCACACACACATGGGCACCCTCCCCACACATCACACACACGTGAGCACGTACGCACACATGCACCATACGCACAACAGTGGCACAAAAGGGCCATCATGACGGCTCGGCAGGTAAAGTTTAACACTGGCCACTCCAAAAGATTGTCTTACAGGGCTGGAGAGATGACTCAGCGGTTAAGAGCACTGACTGCTCTTCCAGAGGACCCGGGTTCAATTCCCAGTACCCACATAGCAGCTCACAACTGTCTGTGACTCTAGTTCCAGGGGATCCAACACCGTCACACAGACATACATGAAGGCAAAATCACCAATGCTCATAAAATAAAAATAAAGGTTGTCTTCTGACCACACACGTGCATGCCATGGTTTGTGCATGCCCATATTCTCAAACATACATCATGCACACACCCATCATAAATAAAGTAAAAAAAATAAATAAGGAAGGGGCTGGAGAGATGGTTAAGAGTACTGGCTACTCTTGCAGAGGACCCAGGTTCAGTTTCCAGCATCCACAGAGTGGCTCACAACCATCCATAACTCCAGTTCTAGGGGATCTGATACCCTCTTCTGACCTCTGTGGGTACTGAACATACATGGTCTACTCATACTCATAAAATAAATAATTCTAATAAAATAGAATTTCAAAAAGATATTTAAAATAAGCCCATTTAATTGTCCCACAGCTTAATCCCTGTAAATGTTACTTGCATTCATTAAAAATGTCTTTGAGGCTAGACAGATGGCTCCATGGTTAAGCACTTGCTCTTGCAGAGGACCAGACTTCAGTTCCTATCACCCACATTGAGTGGCTCGCAACCACCTTAACTCCAGCTCCCAATGGATCTGCTGCCTCAGGCCTCCACTGGCACCAGCACTCATGTGCACATTCCTACACACATGCATACACATGTATACATAATTAAAAACAATAAAAAATCATCTTTTTAGTGGGGTGGGTTGAGACGGGGTCTCTCTATGCAGCCCTGACTGTCCCAGACCTGCTAAATAAACCAGATTGGTCTCGAACTAACAGATCCATCTGCCTCTGCTTATTAAAGACATGCACCACCACACTCAGCAGACTTTTATTTTATCTGTGAAGATTTGAGTCTCGTGTGACCCAGACTAGCTTCAACTACTGTACATTTGATCTTGAACACCTGATCCTTCTCCTACCTCCTAAGTTTTGGGGTTGTAGTGTCTGTTATCATACCTGCCCCCTGAGTTTTTGTGTGTGTGTTTTAAAGTACATAAATACCATGTCTTGTTCTGCATGACCCTCACGATGATGGGGCTGGCCCCACCATCTTCCTAGGCTAGCATGTGGGGTACCCACTGTTGCATGGGCTCATGGCACTCACTCCCTTGCCTGCATGGGCTCATGGCACTCACTCCCTTGCCTGCATGGGCTCATGGCACTCACTCCCTTGCCTAGGCTGCCAGAGGAGGCCCGCCACCGGCGAGTGTTCGAGATGGTGGAAGCTCTGCAGGAGCACCCTCGTGACCCCAACCAAATCCTCATTGGCTACAGCCGAGGCCTCGTTGTCATCTGGGACCTTCAGGGCAGTCGTGTGCTTTACCATTTCCTCAGCAGCCAGGTAGGTGGTGTTTGGGAGAGTGGCTCTCCCAGGCCCCTGTGTAGACTGCTGTCCTGATCCCCACCTAATCTCTTCCTCTCCTCCAAAGCAACTGGAGAATGTCAGCTGGCAGAGGGATGGCTGCCTGATTGTCACCTGCCACTCCGACGGCAGCCACTGCCAGTGGCCTGTGTCCAGTGACATCCAGAACCCAGATCCTCTGCGCAGTTCCATACCTTACGGTCAGTGCTTCTGCCTAGAGGATCTAACCCTGTCTTCTGCCGGAGAAGCACCTCTGTCTTTGCTGGGCTCAGCTGCCCAGCTCATAGAGGCAGAATCTGGGCCCCAAGAGTTTCAGGGCTTGGTCCAAAGCCACACAGCTCGTTTTCCCACTGTGGTACCTCAGGAAAGTGCACAGAGGAAGCCTCCTTCTTACAGGTTCACTCGTGGTTAGAGTAAGGGATCTAAACTTTGTGGAAGACCCACTCAAGCTGTCTCCTTTTCTTTTAGGTCCCTTTCCTTGCAAGGCTATAACCAAAATCTTCTGGCTTACCACCAGGCAAGGGTGAGTGCCGATGTCTTCCTTGTCCTTCCCACTTTGTGCAGCTGTCCTGGAAAGTCCCCTGGGCTCCTGCCTGGGGAGTCAGCGCCTAGTGAGGACTTCTGGGGTCTCCGTCCCAGGGAAACGCGGGTAGGGTAGGCCGTCAGATTTATCATTCCACCTCTCGGTGGGTAGTTCTTGCAAAGTCCATTCCCATCTCTTCCTTCAGCCTTCTCTGAAGATGCTGCCAGCCAGAGTTCCGTTTCCTCAGAAGGAACTGTATATAGTGAGGCCCGGTCTGGGAACAGTTTCGTAGGCCACTGTAGGAGAGCAGGGATGGTTCCTAGCCCAGGTGCCCCTCTCACCCCAAGTCCTCCTAGGCTGTTGCAATTGGGAAGAGATGGGCATCTACTCTGCCCCCTCCAGCCATCCTGGAGCCTGGCTTCCCTTCGGGCTCTGGGGTCCTCCAGCCTCTGCCACAAAGGCTGGCCACTGCCCTGCATGCTCCATCAGGTCCCAGCTGCCAACCCGGCTGGTGGCTGTCGGGAGTCCTACAGAGCCGCAGCCCACCTTTCTCCTGTGCCTGCAGGTTGCCCTTCACCATCTTCCAGGGCGGTATGCCACGTGCCAGTTACGGGGACCGCCACTGCATCTCAGTGGTCCACAATGGGCAGCAGACAGCCTTCGACTTTACCTCCCGCGTCATTGACTTCACTGTCCTCACAGAGGCCGAACCTACCGCTGGTAGGCGAGCATCAGGAGTCGGGGTTCTGGGCAGTTGAGAAAATGAGAAAGGGTGCTGGGTAGACGCTCCCAAATCTGCCGCCAATCCGGGTCTCTTGGCCTTACGACCCCTTCTTAGTGTCACCAAGGCCATTGACACCTGTGAATCCTGCTCTCTTCCTCCCTGCCATTCTCCCAGGTGGAGACCCAGTCTGGAATGCCACCGTGCCAGGCTACACCTCTTACCTGTCTCAAGCTCTCTTTAAGGGATTTGGCCCAACTCGGGCAGATCCGAATTGCTGGATTTATGCCCGTCCAACTTGGCAAGAGGGTCCTGGCTCAGTTGTGGTGAAGTCTGGGTGGGGTAGTAGGTGGCCATGTCGGGCCACCCCTGAGTCAGCCTCATAAATAGGGGAACTGACAAGATCAGCAAGGGCTGGTGTAGAAGCAGGGAGGAGGCCTGGGAACTGTCCAGGAGAGGAGGGCAGGCCTCCTTTGCCAGTGACCATGACTTCCCCAGCCGAGATCCTCAGGGGTCGGAGCCGGGGCTGTTCCAGTCACTCCTGGCCTTGAGTCTTCTGGTCTTCCCTCACGCAGGGAGACCGCAGGCCTGTGTCTCCTTCTCAGCCTCTCCTCCTTCCTCCCGACCTGTCGCTTAGAGCTGCTTCCTCTCCCGTCTGCCTTGAGAGGCAGTCTGCAGGTTGCAGCCTGCGGGCCACTCTGTGGACACACACACACACACACACACACACACACACACACACACACGGTGACTTGCCGTCTGTCCCTGCTTTGGGCCTACAGGGCAAACTGAGGCGCTGTGGCAGAGAAAACACTTACCATCCCTCCCTTGACAGATCAGGTCATCAGTCAAGGTCAAACATTAGAATTGCCCAAGCCAGCACTTCTAGCCGCTCCCATGCCTGACTGAGATCTTGTTTGTTTGGTTTTCAGGGGCGCTGGTCACTGGGGCAGCCATGCAGAGAGGCCTTGATTGTGGCGCCTCTGCTTGTAGCTCCTTTTTTCTCTGCGTAGCCCTGGCTGTCCTGGAACTCGCTCTGTAGACCAGGCTGGTCTCAAACTCACAGAGATCCACCTGCCTCTGCCTCTGCCTCCGCCTCCGCCTCCGCCTCTGCCTCTGCCTCCTGAATGCTGGGATTAAAGGCGTGCACCGCCACCACCTGGCCTGCTTGTAGCTCTTCTTTTGCACAAGACAAGCAATATAGATTGATGGGTCCAGCTCCTGCCTGGAGCTCTTTCTGCAGGCCAGATGGGGCTGGCTGCCTCTTCAAGCTAACCGTAACTGTTTGCCTGTTCTCCAGCCTTTGATGACCCGTACGCCCTGGTGGTGCTAGCAGAGGAGGAGCTGGTGGTGATTGACCTGCAGACAGCGGGCTGGCCACCCGTGCAGCTGCCCTACCTCGCCTCCCTGCACTGTTCTGCTATCACCTGCTCTCACCACGTCTCGAACATCCCCCTGAAGCTCTGGGAGCGCGTCATTGCTGCGGGCAGCCGTCAGAACTTGCACTTCTCCACCATGGTAGGTCCAGCCCCAGCCCCAAGCCCGCTCCTGACTTGGGTCCAGGTTCTATTGGACTTCCTGATCTCTTCCAGGAGTGGCCCATCGATGGTGGCACCAACCTGGCCCCGCCTCCACCCCAGAGGGACCTGCTGCTCACGGGGTAGGTGACTTGAATGGCGACGTTTCCCTTTTCCAAGGAGGACATGGTGGGTAGGAACAAAGCCCTGGGTTGTGCATTCCAGACCCCAGGCACCCTGGCTGATATAGCCCTCACCAGGCTCTGCCCGCAGGCATGAGGATGGCACAGTGCGGTTCTGGGATGCCTCGGGTGTCTGCTTACGGCTGCTATACAAACTCAGCACCGTGAGAGTGTTCCTCACAGACACGGACCTCAATGAGAACCTCAGTACCCAGGGTGAGGAGGAGTGGCCCCCACTCCGCAAGGTGAGGCCAGGAGCCTGGGAACCAGGGGTGTGGGGAACCAAGCTAGGACAGGCCCATGACCACTCACAGGCTCTCCCTCCCTTGGCAGGTGGGCTCTTTTGATCCCTACAGTGATGATCCTCGGCTGGGCATCCAGAAGATTTTCCTCTGTAAATACAGTGGCTACCTGGCTGTGGCAGGCACGGCAGGGCAGGTAGCAGGCCGGGCAGGGTGGGGGTTGAGGGCACAGTGGTTGGGTGACTTTGCACATCAGGAACAGGAACCCCTATCTGGCAGCAACATCTGGAGCACACCTGCAGCTTTTCCCAGCAGGTGCAGGATGCTTGGTTCCCCTAGTGAGTGGCCCCCAGAGGACTTGGGCTTGGTTCCTGAGTCCTTTGCTGTGCTGTGGTGCCAGGGCCCCGCTGAGCTCTCTGCCACCCCCACCGCAGGTGCTGGTGCTGGAGCTGAACGACGAGGCGGCCGAGCACGCCGTAGAGCACGTGGAGGCTGACCTGCTGCAGGACCAGGAGGGTTACCGCTGGAAGGGGCATGAGCGCCTCGCCGCCCGCCCAGGGCCCGTGAGCTTTGAGCCAGGCTTCCAGCCCTTTGTGCTGGTACAGTGCCAGCCCCCAGCCGTGGTTACCTCCCTGGCTCTGCACTCCGAGTGGCGGCTCGTAGCCTTCGGCACCAGTCACGGCTTCGGCCTCTTTGATCACCAGCGGCGTCGGCAGGTCTTTGTCAAGTGAGCGGGGCATTTGGGGCTGGAGACTGGGACTGGGACCTTGGGGCCCTGTAGTGTTGATGGCCTGACCTGACATCCCCCTCTTTCAAGGTGCACACTGCACCCCAGTGACCAGCTGGCCTTGGAGGGCCCACTGTCTCGAGTAAAGTCCCTCAAGAAGTCTCTACGTCAATCGTTCCGCCGAATGCGCCGCAGCAGGGTATCTGGTCATAAACGGCGGCCGGGTGGCTACACAGGAGAGGTGAGGCCCAAGGCTCAGAGCAGCCAACTACGGGCCCCCAGCTCTCTCCCCGGGCTCTAAGCACAGGATCTGAATCCAGAGCAAGTAGGTTCCCTGCCCACTAACCAAGTGGCTACCGGCGTGCCTCAGTTTCCCCACATCCAAAGAGCCACAGGTGTGATGCTGACTTTATAGACAAGTCCCAGCAAATATTCATGATTCTTGTCGGAGTCAGGGTTACCATTGCTGTGATGAAACACCATGGTCAAAAGCTACTTGGGGAGGAAAGGGTTTATTTGACTTACACTTCCACATCACTGTTCATCACTGAAGGAAGTCAGGACAGGAACTCAAGCAGGGCAGGAACCAGGAGGCAGGAGCTGATGCAGAGGCCGTGGAGGGGTGTTGCTTACTGGCTTGCTCTCCATGGCTTGCTCAGCCTGCTTTCTTATAGAACCCAGGACCACCAGCCCAGGGATGGTGCCATCCACAGTGGGCTGGACCCTCCCCCACCAATCACTAATTAAGAAAATGTCCGGGGCTGGAGAGATGGCTCAGAGGTTAAGAGTACTAGGTGCTCTTCCAGAGGTCCTGAGTTCAATTCCCAGCAACCACATGGTGGCTCACAGCCATCTATAATGAGGTCTGGTGCCCTCTTCTGGCCTGCAGGCATGCATGCAGACAGAACCCTGTATACATAATAAATAGATCTTAAAAGAAAAAGAAAATATCCTACAGGCTTGCCTGGGACCAGTCTTATGGAGGCATTTTCTCAACTGGGGTTCCCTCCTCTCAGATGACTCTAACTTGTGTCAAGTTGACATAAAATTAGCCAGCACAATTGTCTTATTTTTCTGTCCCTTTCTACCCATGAAATGCTGAGAAGTCAGGCAAGTTCTCCTAGGGAGCCTCTTACTTGGACAAAGTCCTCGGGCCCAAGCAGTCAGGTGGTTGGCTTGGCTATGGCCAGCCCTTCCCTGGAAGGATTAGCATTGAGCAAGTCAGTGCCTGAGGAGCAGAGGCAAGAACCCACCCTCAGTCCCAGCCCTTCCTGCAGGCGCAGGCTCAGGCTGTGAGCACCAAGGCGGAACGGACAGGCCTGCAGAACATGGAGTTGGCGCCAGTGCAGCGCAAGATCGAGGCCCGCTCTGCGGAGGACTCTTTCACTGGCTTCGTCCGGACCCTCTACTTTGCTGATACCTACGTGAGGGACAGTGAGTAGCCAGCCTGAGGTTGGGGGTGTAGACACATCGTGGTGGGGGACACCCGTAGCATGAGGGCGTGGATAGGTGGACTCTGGCATGAGGAAATGGGTCGGTGGGTACTCCCGGTGTGAAAGCGGATAGGCAGTGCTGCGGGCCTGGGACCCTCAGGGGGCTAGTCTGTTGGTGCAGACAGAAACCAGAGCCAACATCGGCTTCCTTCCCCTCTCCTCCTGGCCTTGACAGTCAGCTGCCTGGTCTGAGAGCCTTGCTCCGCTGCTGTCTGGAAGCATGGCCTTAGACACATCGCCTAACCTTTCTGGCCCTCAGCCTCCTCTCACGTAAAACGGGGCTGCTAGCTTCTGCCTCCATAGGGGGTGGAGTGGCATGGTTCCTGTTGCCACCCAGTAGGCATGTGGAAGTGTTTATCCCTAGCTGATTCTTCCCTGCTGGATGTGAGTGGCCACTGCTGTATCCCTACAAGGGCAGAGCTGTCCTAGGCTCAGTATCTTCTGTGTGGGGAGCCCCGTGAGACTGTGGGAGTGCTTTCCCAGGAGGCTGGAGAGGCCCACAGCATGCCTGTGTTACAGAGGAGGGAAGCTTGAGGAAGCTTGCCAACTTGACTCGAGGGTTTCAGTAGCAGGGCTTGGGGTGGAAGCCGAGGTTGCCAGCCCTACTCAGCTCCCAGAGCCCTGGGTTAGGTACCCAAGCCTTTATTTTTTGGCAGGCTCCCGCCACTGCCCTTCACTGTGGGCTGGCACCAATGGAGGCACCATCTATGCCTTTTCCCTGCGTGTGCCTCCTGCAGAGCGGAGAATGGATGAGCCAGTTCGGGCTGAGCAGGGTGAGTGGTGAACGGGGAAACCCAGGGGGCCTGACCTACTTGGGCTGGCGGGTGTGGTGTCCCCAAGCCCTTTCCCCAACCTGCCTCCTTTGTAGCTAAGGAGATCCAGCTGATGCATCGTGCGCCTGTGGTGGGCATCCTGGTGCTTGACGGACACAGTGTGCCCCTTCCCGAGCCCCTGGAAGTAGCCCATGACCTGTCCAAGAGCCCGGACATGCAAGGCAGCCACCAGTTGCTTGTGGTGTCAGAGGAACAATTCAAGGTGCCACATGGCAGGGTCCCCGGATGTCCCTAGGACATCAGTAGAGTTCAGCCCCTGAACACAAATAGTGATAGTGGACTAAGGTTCTCATTTGGAGTTGGAGTATGTTCTTCAGGGTCACAGGAAAGAAGGAGGGCAAGAGGGGGTGGTCTGTGTGTGTCAGCCTTAGACCTAAAGGGTCACCCTGGGACAGGACCTGAGTCTGTGGGAGGCACAGAATGCCCAAACTAAATGTCAGGGGCCTTGCATCCTCCTGGCCCAAGATCTGCATCTGAGAGCTGAGGGGCATTAAGACCCGGATGAGCTTGTTGTCCACCGTGAGGTGTCTGCTAAAGGACAAGGTCCCAGTGGTCGTATGGATGGGAGAACCACAGACCGGCTATGGTGTGACTCATGCCCTGCTGCCATGTGTGCCCAGGTATTCACACTGCCCAAGGTGAGTGCCAAGATGAAGCTGAAGCTGACGGCCCTGGAGGGCTCACGGGTACGAAGAGTTGGTGTGGCTCACTTTGGCAGCTGCAGGGCTGAGGACTACGGGGAGCACCACCTGGCGGTGCTCACCAACTCGGGTGACATCCAGGTGGTCTCCATGCCCCTGCTCAAGCCCCAGGCGCGATACAGCTGCATCCGAAAGGAGGACGTCAGTGGCATTGCCTCCTGCGTCTTCACCAAATATGGCCAAGGTGTGCAGGCCTGGGCTGGGGCCTCGGTGAGCAGGTGGGCTGGTGAGAGGGTCTCAGGCACTGTCAGGGGAGAGAGGCAGGAGCAGCTCAGATGTGAAGAGCATCAAGGAGGCTCTGTCCCCATCCCCCTGGGAGGGAGGCCCTGCCACAGCCACAGCGCCCAGGAGCCCTGGGCTGGCTTTACTCAAGGCTTCTCTGCCTCTCCTCAGGTTTCTACCTGATATCACCCTCAGAGTTTGAGCGCTTCTCTCTCTCCACCAAGTGGCTGGTTGAGCCCCGGTGTTTGGTGGATTCAACCAAAACCAAGAACCACAGCCACCCCAGTAACGGCAACAGCACGGGCCCCAAAAGGACCTCGGGCCAAGTCAGGTGAGGATGAGGGCCCAGAGGCCTTTCCACGACTGAGGCAGCTGCTGACTGGCCAGATGCCAGTGCAGACCCCTCCCCTGCTCAGACCTGGTCAAGCAGGTTGGCCTCACCCATTCCTCACGGACCACAATTTTCAGAGCCTAGTGGTCCCCAGCCCTCACTGTCTGCCCCTCCACAGGAACTCAAGAAGCCAAAGTGATGGGGAAGGTAAGACATGTCTGCCTCTGGCTGCTACGTGGGGCACACCTGGGGCACAGCTGGCTAGACTGGAGTAACGGAGTCGGGGCTGAGGGTGAGCGAGAGGGAAGAGTTTAGACTGGGAGCGGAAGGAATGGTTTCCTGCATCTGGGGTTTCAGCACTCACTCCCTTAACCCCTGTAATAAGAGGCTGGGCAGAGGGCCCAGGACAGGCCCACCTGACCACTCTGCCTTCCAGAGAAGAAGCCTGGTCCAGTGATGGAGCACGCTCTGCTCAATGACGAGTGTGAGTCGGCGTGGGGGTTGGTGAGGCTCACATGAGAGAGGGGAAGCATGTCTTGGGGTACAGGGCAAGCTTGGAAGGCCAGAGGAAGCAGGCGTGGGCTTTCTGTGGGCCAGGGCACAAGCCTGTCTGGCACCCCATTGGTGAAAGAGACAGTGTCTGGCCTTATCCCTGCAGGCCTCACTGGGTCTCTCCTACCCAGCAGGGGTCCTAAAGGAAATCCAGAGCACACTGGAAGGGGACCGGGGGTAAGTCACTACAGTGCTGGGAGAATGTGGGGACATGGAGGATGAGGCCACCATGAATGGTGATTTCCCTGTCTTTGCCACCTCAGGAGCTATGGCAATTGGCGTTCTCACCGCGTGGCTGTGGGATGCAGCCTCAGCAATGGGGAAGGTAGGGCTGTGGGCCCTCCAGGGGAGGGGAAGGTCTGCTGCCCAGGGAGGGACAGGAAGAAGAGTCCTAATCGCCACCGTTCCTGGGCCCAACAGGCCTCCAGGGCCATCTTAGCCCTGGAAATCACCAATGGCATTGGGGACTCAGGGTGGGTGACTATGGCACCCTGTCCTGCCCAGGATGGTCCTGACCTACTGCGCCCCCATGTCCTTCCACAGCAGAGTGAACGGGACAGCATCCAGACTGTAAGATGAACACACACTACTGAGGGCCTTTCCAGCCCGAGCCTGGCCAGGGTCTGTCCTGGTCGCCACCCTGTTGCTGCTCCTGGCCTCGGGAGAGGAGAGCCCCACCCCAGGCGGCCCCTCCAGGGTCCTGTCTGTCTTGTTCTTTTGTCAATGTTGCACAGTTTTTATTCTCCACCCCCCCCCCTTTTGTAGTGGGTTGGGTTTTAAATTATAAATTTTAACTGCCTCTGAGTAAAACAGAGTTTTTAATAAACACCTGGTTATGTCTTCACTGGAGCAGCCTGCGGACAGTTCTTCAGTGGTTTAAGTCCATCTCCAGCTCAGATCAGAGATGCTCAGAGAACCTCCTCTTTAAGTATTTGAATCACCAGATGTTGCTAAAATGCCTTCCAGTGGTGGTGGTGGGGAGGGCAAACAGCATCCATCCCTCCTCCTAAGGTCCCAATAACAGAGCCATGATCTGCCGAAGTCCACCCTGGCCTACTAATGAATTATTGGGCTTCCTGACAGAGCACAGGTGAGGGGTTACCCACAAGGGTGTGGGTTCTCCTCCCCCATAGGCCACCCCTAAAAACCCTTGACCCTGTAAGGATGAGAGCTTCCCTGTAGCAATAGATGCCACTCGAGTGGGGACCCCAGAGTGGTCCCTCCCCCAGGCCTTGTGCAGCTAAGGCAGAGCTGGTTGGTGTAGAGGCAGTTGGATACTTGGGCAAGAATTTAGTGCCCCACTCTGCCCTTTATATGGGATGTAAACTGCAGGCAAGCCCAGCTGGGATGTGTTGTGGGAATTTTGATCGTACTGTGACACTCCAAGACTGTGAAATAAAGTTGACCTTGCATCAGGGGTGAAGCTAGTGACTAGTTGACTGGAATTAGCCATCGAGAAGCCAGCAATTTGGACAGAGAAAACACACAGGAAGAAAAGGGCAGGGACTTGAATATGGTGCTTCCTTTTAGTTTTGGGACCAGTGAAGAGACACATCTCTTGCTGTTTCTCCAGCCAAAAAGGAAGGTCAGCCAGTTGCTTCTCAGCTTCTCTGATCTAACAGATTTTCACCTCCACCTCCACATACGACTTCCAAGTCTTTGTTGGTAAATAGAATGAGAATTAGTTTAAACCTACATATCACAGCCCTGGACCTTCCTCAGCTGCGGGACTGAAAGGCCCTCCAGGCCATGGCCTGAGTGGCCAGCAGAGCGTTGACTGTGGGGCTCTGGGGCTACAGACGATAATTAAAATGTCAGTAGATTCATGTACAGCCGCTAAGCTGACAGAAAAACATCAGGGATGCTTCTTTGCAGGGAGGTGCAACTGAATGCCCCAAGATGGTGGTTGCTCCGCCCGGATGACAGTCACTGCTCTAAACCATGCTTATATCTGAAATTCTCTTTGGGAGGGTCCAGGCAGAATGTCTTGTCCTGGGTGAGACTTTCAAGTAAAAGATCATGGGGGCTAAAGTGGATCAAAGACCTCAACATAAATCCAGTTGCACTGAACTTGATAGAAGAGAAAGTAGGAAGTACTCTTGACCTTACTGGCACAGGAGATCACTTCCTAAATATAACACCAGCAGCACAGACACTGAGTACAACAGTTAATAAATGGGACCTCTTGAAACTGAGAAGCTTTTGTAGGGCAAAAGACATGGTCAATAAGACAAAAAGACAGCCTACAGAATGGGAAAAGACCTTCACCAACCCCACATCTGACAGAGGACTGATCTCCAAAGTGTATAAAGAACTCAAGAAACTAGACAAAAAAATTCTGAACAATCCAATTAAAAAATGGGCTAAAGAGCTAAACAGAGAATTCTCAAAAGAAGAATCACAAATGACTGAAAGACATTTAAAGAAATGCTCATCATCCTTAATCATCAGAGAAATGCAAATCAAAACAACTCTGAGATACCAACTTATACCTGTCAGAATGGCTATGATCAAAAACACTAATGACAGTCTATGTTGAAGAGGATGTGGAGCAAGGGGAACACTCCTCCACTGTTGGTGGGAATGCAAACCACTGTGGAAATCAGTATGGCGGTTTCTCAGAAAATTGGGCAAGCCTCAGTGAAACATTTCACTATTAGGATAAGAATTTGTACTGTATCAAGCTGATAATAGAAAAATAAATTAATTAATTAAAAATACAGACAAAACAAAACAAAACATGGGGGCTAGAGAGATAGCTCTGGTTGAGAGCACTGGCTGCTCTTCCAGAGGCCCTGGGTTTGATTCCCAGCACCCACATGGTGGCTCACAACCATCTATAACTCCAGTTCCAGGTGATCTGTCACCCTCTTCTGGCCTCTGAGGGTACCTGTGCTCACATGTACATACCCACACACATATACACATAATTGAAACTATGATAAATCTTTTCTTAAAAAACACAATAGCCGGGCGGTGGTGGCACACGCCTTTAATCCCAGCACTCGGGAGGCAGAGGCAGGCGGATCTCTGTGAGTTCGAGGCCAGCCTGGGCTACCAAGTGAGTTCCAGGAAAGGCGCAAAGCTACACAGAGAAACCCTGTCTCGAAAAACCTAAAAAAAAAACCAAAAAAAACCACAATCATTTACCAATATAATATGTATTACTTCTGGGTCACCAGGAGGACCAGAAAGTCCATGGGAGCACAGAGTCTTCCATTTGTTCAAGAGTTTGTCCCAAGAGCTCACAGGACATGCTGTAAAGTGGTCAACAAGGAACTAGAGTTCTGTTGGTCAGCGATGGCATTTCCTCACAGCCATTCTCCAGCAGGGGTTCGAGCCAGACTGGGATGGTGTCTCAGTTTAACATAAGCTGTGTGCCTCTGAGGTCTCATCCACAGAGTGCATCTATGTAGTACCTGCCCAAGGATTCGGTGAGTTCATAGCAAAACGTTGAAAACTGCCTAGGACATATTAAGCCCATGCATGGGTGGGATCTGTAGGACATACTAAGCCCATGCCTGGGTGGGACCTGCTGGTGTTGTCCAGGACTCTTTCTCCATGTTATCTTTAGAAAATCATAGTAATCCTACATGGGTCATGGTCATCAACTGGATAAATCTCCATGAACAGTATCGTGCGCACCCTGGGGTCCTGCTGCAGGCCCATGCCTTGGTTGTCTGTCTGTCTGTCAATAGAATCCCGTGCTGATTGCCCTTCCATGCCTGGCTGCTTTCATGCACCATTGTTTACAAGATTACCCAAGTCGTCCCCGTTACCTGCCTATGTGGCTCTCATTGCTGCGTGAGAATCCGCTGTGTGAGCGTTCTGCTTTTTACTGGATGCACAGCCCTTTGAATAACGATGCTGGCAGCGGGTATTGCCTCGTACAGCTGTCTGCAGGTACACTGGTGTTGCCCATGAGCTTGTGGTCCTTTGGGACAGTTGCTTCCTCCTCGTGAGTGTAAATTGGCACAACCTCTATAGAAGAAAATTCAGAAATCTTCAAATTACAAACACACACAGCCTATGGTCCAGCAAGTCTCCTGGGAGTTAATTCTACTTGGATGAAGTTATTTCCCGGTGCTGTTTGTAATGTAAGCAAAAGATGATTGCTTTATGTGATGAGTGTTTTGCCTGCACATATGTTGTTTGTGTGCTGTGTGTGTGCCTGCTGGCCTCGGAGGTCAAAAGAGGGCATTGGCTCTCCTGAAACTGGAGTTACAGATGGTTTTGAACTACCACGTGAGTGCTGGAAACCTAGCCTGGGTCCACCATAAGAGCAACAAGTGCTCTTAGCCACTGATCCATCTCCCCACCTCTCTCATAAGCAAAAGGTGAGATGAGGTAGCATCAACTCAGTTTTTAAAAAAAATCCAGGGGGAGGGAATGGGAGGAGAGGGAGGGAGGAGAAACTGCAGTTGGGATGTAAAATAAATGAATAAATTTCATTAATAAAAAAAATCTATGGATAGCTGGGCAGTGGTGTGCACGCCTTTGATCCCAGCATTTGGGAGGCCCAGGCAGGTGGATCTCTGAATTAGTTCGGGTTCAGCCTGGTCTACACAGTGAGTTCCAGGACAGCTAGGGCTATGTAGAGAGACCCTGTCTCAAAAAATAAAATACAAATAAAAGTTTAAAAAGTCATCCATCAAAGGGCCTCCAAGCCTCACAGCCTAGGTTAACCCCAGGACCCACCGGGTAGAAGGAAGGAACTGAGTCCTGCATGTTGCCTGTCCTCTGACCCCACACATGGACTGTGGTGTGCACACACGTGCTGTGCACTCACACATGCGCGCACGCGCGCGCACACACACACACACACACACACACACACTAAATAAATGAATACAATTTTAAAAGCTCTATCATCAATTGGTTAAACTATAGAACATTAATTCATCAGGAGGCTGAGCAACTGGGGAGGAAGAGGAGGGAAGTCGGCACATGGTGATGTTGCTTGTTTTCTTGTTTGTTTGTTTGTTTTGGTTTTTCAAGACAGGGTTTCTCTGTGTAGCCTGGGCTGTCCTGGAACTCATTATGTAGACCAGGCTGGCCTCAAACTCACAGAGATCCTCCTGCCTCTGCCTCCCATTGCTGGGATTAAAGGCGTTCACCATCACCTCTGGGCTTCTTTCTCAACATGTGTTATAAAAACCTCTAAGGTAGGGCTGGAGAGATGACTTAGTGGTTAAGAGCACTGGCTGCTCTTCTAGGAGCCTGAGATTCGACTTCTATCTAGTTCTGTTTCATAACTCCAGAGGGGTGCACAGGTTTTACCCTGGTTTGAGGTGTATACTCCTATCGTATGCACTTTTTAGTAGATTGTATTTCACAATAGAAAAGAATGAACTCCCGAGTGTCCCCTGCATAGTCCCATAGCCATGGTCCCAGCCTCCTGGAAGGCCCTGGTAGAAGCGCTTTACTCTACCGCTCTTGGCAGACAGGGAGTGAGGCTGAAGTGTAGGGCCTGGGCTCCTCAGTCTGGCCTGGTGCCAGGCTGATCTGAATGGCAGGGAGTCCTGGCGCCGATGCCCTGTCCACGGCCTTTGTCCACAGCTGCAGCGTCTCCTCTTTCCACTGCCTCCACTCCATTGTTGACCAAGGGGGTCAGGACCCGCTGCCGCCTACATTATTGATGCTGCTGCCTTAAGAAGGGAGACTCGGGATAGATTGAGCCCATAACCTCGCCGGAGCAGACAGTGTCCAGCAACCGAGACCTCAGGGCAACCGTGGACAGTCCGATCAGAAGGCAAAAGGAGCAAGGCATTAATTGGTAAGGCAATCATGGGCGGAAGCAAGGGCAAAGCGCCCCAGTGCCGGGCTCGACCCGGGAGGCCAGCTTCAGCGGAGCAGGAGTCGGGGTCCGCCAGCGCTGACAGCACCCCCAGCCGGGATCGCAGGCTTGCCCGTGGCAAAGCCCACAAGCCCAAGCCCGCTAAGGACCCCGAGGCCACCAAAGGCAAGGGGACCACTGGAGGCCGCAGGAAGCCCACTGAAGAGGGGAACCACCGCTGCAGAGGTGCAGGGACTGGGGCATCACTGGAGACCCGGGAGAGGCAGGGCAGCTCTCAGGGTCGGGGCCACAGGTCCACGGGGAGCCGTGAGCCCGGGGACAGTCATGGGGAGCTCCCTGAGGAACAGAGACTCCCCGGGAAAGAAGAGTGGATGGTCAAGCGCAGCCGCAGGAGAAGAAAGGAGCAGGGACCATCGGCTCCGCGAGGCCACCGAGAGACTTCTGGCAGGGCTGGGGACACGTCAGGCGGGGATGGTGGCAGCTCGTGCCTGGACAGTGAACACCACGAGGCCCTGGACAGCAGCAGCCAGGGTGGTGGAGCCTCGGAGCGGCCAATCAAGACCAAGATTTCTGACACGACCTCAGAAGGAGCCCCTATCAGAAGACCCGAGTCAACTGGCAGCAACCATCATGGCAATGGTGGACACGCCTTGGAGCTCCAGAGCAGGGAAGGGCCGTCGGGGACAAGGACTCAGGGAGCGAGTAATGATTCCCGGACAGATACAGACTCGAGTCCCGGGTGGACCGGGCACAGACGTCGCCCACGGAAGACCCCAGGAACCTCAAGCCACATCCCTGAGTCCCAGGAGACAGAGCTGGCCAGGGAAGCTGCAGTCTCCAGCTCTCTCGAGAATAGCTGCGCAAGCGCCCCCAGGGGCTCTCAGGGTCCTCGGGACTCCAAAGTGATTGCAGACACCAGTGACGTCGGGGCGCAGCCAAAGGCTGAGCTGCAAGGCACTGAGCCTGAGAAGGCGGAGGCCCCCAGGGCTCAGCGCCTCCAGGTTGGAGAGGAGGCGGGGAAGGTACAGGTGGTTGTGAGCGAGAGTGACACGGGAGCCAGAGAGGGAGCAGGTGCAGGGGGCCAAAGACCCCGGGACCCGGCGCCGCTGGCTGCACTCGTGGTGCTCCGCAAGCTGCGCACGAGGGCCCCGGCTGGCACGTCTCCCCAGGTCGCGGGTGGCCTCCACGGGAGCCTCAAGGCGCGGCTGCAGCGTGTGGCGCGGGCCCTGGGCCTCCTGCGCTGGCTGCGACTGCGGGTGGAGCAACGTCGGGGCGATGCGCGCAGGGCCAGCCCGCAGGAGCGGGAGGAGCGCGGCCGCGAGAGGGCGCTCGAGGCGCGGGGCGGGGCGCCCGGGCCACGGCGCT
>CABHPP010102816.1:0-11799 GCA_902168425.1 Peromyscus attwateri | reverse complement strand
ACACACACACACACACACACACACACACACACACACACGTGTGCGCGCACAAACACACATACACAAACAGATGCTGATCAACCCCTGTTCCCAACATAACAAAATTTAGCAGTGACGAGGGGTCCGAGTTAACTCTTGTGTAGTTTAAGGACCACACAGGAATACAGCATCTCCATTTGGCTCTCAAGCTGTGCCTGCTGGGCATCTGAGTGTTGACCCACATTTACTATGAAGTCCACATCTTGAACTCTCAAATGTGACCTTATGCACTAGGAAAAAAGCTCTCTGATCACTAAGCAAAGTAAAAAACCTTTCAAAGTGTCACAGGAGTGTCAAAAGGAGAAGACTAGCCCCGGCTTCCTTGGGACCCAAGAGACAGTTTATGTAGCACTGGCCTCATCCCTTCATCTCTCCCCCTGCTTATCCTACTGGCCTGGAGACTCCCTCCAGAGAATGTTACTGAAGGACTTTCCCTGGGTCCTGGGAAAATGACAAAACACCATCTGTTGCTCCTGTGCTGGGTAAAGACCTGCAGTGTGCAGACAGCGGCAGCCCTGTGACCTTCCAGCTAACTGCCATGGGGCTGAAAGGGCCCCTCCTCCATTGTCCCTGTGCATTGAGGCAGGGACATAAATCTGTGCATGTGATCACTCCAGAGGGACACAAGCCAGGACCCTGGGCTCCTCATTCCATGGCTCCACCAAAGCAATGGGTGTGTAGGGAGCGGGGATATAAGCCACTCCGGTCCGGGTAGCTGTTGATGGTAGGTGCCTGAGAAGGGGAGTCCCTGCTCTAAGGATGCCGTGTGCACTCAGCCCTGCAGATACTGCTGACTTTTATTGATTCTAAGATACATATTTCTCCTCACATATTAGCATCTCTGAAATTGGATTGTGTCTTACAATTGCTGGCATCGTATAATCACTGTTGGCCAGATGGTTGTCTTGATGCAGCTGTAACTGCCTTGCATGTACAAACACGGTCATAGTTGTTCATATTGTTGCCAGTTCCTTAAAGTCTCAGTGTGCTACTTCAAGTAGAAATATCCCCGGGGATAAGAAAGTTTGCGCCGGACGGTGGTGGCGCACGCCTTTAATCCCAGCACTCGGGAGGCAGAGGCAGGCGGATCTCTGTGAGTTCGAGGCCAGCCTGGTCTCCCAAGCGAGTTCCAGGAAAGGCACAAAGCTACACAGAGAAACCCTGTCTCGAAAAACCAAAAAAAAAAAAAAAAAAAAGAAAGTTTGCGCTGGTTTAAGTGGCTGAGTTTGTTCCCGATGGCACGTCAGTCAAGTCCTGTGCGACTTACTGTTGATGGTGTCATACAGTATTTGACAGTGACGCTGAGGCATTGCTGCTACTTTTACAGTTTGCCTCGATCTCCTGACGTTTTTCCTTTCTTTCTTCTGTCCTTCCAGCAAATTCCGGACCCCATCTGAACTCCACAACGATAACTTCTCCCTCTCCACCATTGCCGAGGGCTCTCATCCAAATGTAAGGAAACTTTGCGACACTCCCTGTGTCTCCTCCCCCCATGCCCGTGCCTTGGCTCACTATGATAACATTGTCTGTCAGGTAACTGGTCTTCTTCACATCCCCCCTTTTGCATGCCTCTGCCCCTGGCCTGTCCCCTTGCCCTATCTCAGAGGAGGAAGTCTCCAACAGCTTTGAGGGTCAGTTTAGGGCAACCCAGTGGGGCAGGGGAGGTGGGAATGAGCGCTTCCTGGGGCATCACTCCTCTGACAGGCTGAGTTACAGGTACCGGAATCTTCTAGAATGGCTTATGATGTGAAGCTTCACCTGTGCTTTAGAAGTTGATCATTGTCTTTTACGTTGCATTGCTGGGAAATTGCCTGCTGGTCCCTGAAGCAAATGGTGACTGCCTCTCAGGATAGGTAGAGAAGCCTGTTGCTCCTTGGTGCTTTCTGAGGCCCCTAACAGCTAGCAGGCTTATTCATGCTCATTAGGGCCTAGACGAGCACAGAAACTGCTAGAACCATTAGTCTAGGGTAATTCCGATCCCTGTGTAGGCGGGGAGCGGGGGATTGTTTTGTTTTTTTGAGACAGCCCCTCACTATGTCACTGTCTAGCATGGATTCTCCTACTTCCATCTCCCAACTCCTGGAATTGTAAGCACGAGCCACCACCATGACTGACTTTGGGGTGCGGTTTGGGGGAGCTAGAGTTGAGACAGGGTCTCGTGTAGCCCAGACTGGCCTCCAACTTGCTATGTAGCCTACAGTAGGTTTGAACTCCTGATCCTCCTGCCTCTGTCTCCTAAATGTTGTGAACAGGTGTGTACACCACGCCTGGCTTGTAATTCTGTTTGCAGAAGGATAAGTTCATGATTCCAGTTGAAACCCACCAATAAGGTCACACTAGACCCTGTTGTGAAGATGCTGCCTAACTGACCAGCCTGAGCCGTACAATATTGGATACTATCAGAGAATTTTAAAGATAAAGTAGGAGCCATCCAAACCAAATTATATCATATCTAGATCCAAGAATTTTGCACATAATGCAGGTTCCATGTTTTCAGATGAGCGCTTTGTCAGGATACAAATCACAGTTACACAAAGGTGGGAACTACCCAAGATGCTCTGACCTGAGCAATGGCTTTGAAGCAGAGTTGAAAAGCTGTTTGATTAGACCTGAGGGAGTTGGGGCTCGTTGTTCCTCAATATTCTAGACCTGTTCTGTCTCGAGGCCCCTCTTGTGAGCTAGGAATGTTTCCTCTCTGAAGTGACTGTGCTGGCTCACAGTGTCATCCGGGCACTTGTGAGCTGAGGCGGGACGGTTGTTAGGAGTTCAGTCAGCACTTGAGACCTTGTCTGGAGAGGAGAGAGAGAGAGAGAGTCTGAGGCCAACTTGGACTCCATATTGAGATCCCATCTCAATAAATAAACAAATAACAAATAACAAAAGGATTGGGAATACGACTTAGTCCGTGAAGTACATTCAGTCAGGGTTTGTGGATCACTAGAGATGATGTTGTGTGCAGGCTGTCTTGGCTCCTCTGTTGGACCTTCCGTCTTGTATGATGGGGCAGCAGATGTGACCAATATGTAGTTGCTCCAGCCTAACAGTGCAAAAGCCCTCAGGAAGGTTTGCTTCTTCTGGCAGCTTCAGTTACTGACTCCTTTCCCTTCTGAAAAGGACGGTGAGGTAATAGCTCCTCCTAGGGCCGCGTGTCTGCATAAAGCCTGCGCAAAGAGCAGTTCTTGGCTGAGCTCTGTGGAGAGGTCAGAGTTGAGAGGCCCAGCTTTGGAAACAGAGCAGAGAACAGGGTAGCTGCCTTGGATCTGCCTAAGAAGGGGCTGTGGCCTTGGCTGACACAGCAGTTGGCCAGCCCTCAGGGATGGCAGGACCAGGTTGCCAAAGTCTCCTGGTTCCTCTTGGATCTTGAAGGTAATTTTCAGCTGAGGAGTTATACCAAAAGTCAACCTGTGGCCCTTACATACACATGCACACCGTGTATACATGTGATCGCGTGTGCACGTGCACACACACACACCCACACATCTCATCCTCCCCTGAGCTTGCACCCTGAGCATCTTCTTCTCCTAGCGTGTGTATGGGTGCGTGTATGCCACCTCACTGTGCAGGTCAAGAGGGTAACAGGAAGGAGTTAGTTCTCTCCTTCTACCCCATGAGTTCCAGGGATGAAACTCAGTTCGTCAGGCTTGGCAGCCATCACCACTACCCACAGAGCCATCTCACAGGCCCAGTTTCATAAACGCTAATAAAGGGGTTATTTCTTTTGTAGAAGTAGAGTTGGTCATCTTCCTACCTGGCCATAAACTCTGCATGTCACACTCTAAAGACTTCAGAATTTAAGACCTCTGCTGCTTTGGGCAGTGTCCTTTCCCGGTGTCTTTGCCAGTGACCCTTTCCTCTGAACTAAGAAGGTGAGGCATTGCCACCTGTGCCACAGGCTCCGTCTGTGTCGCTGAGCTGCCCTCCTGAAGACAAGCATCAGGGAGGAAGGGCCGGTGCACAGTTTGAATGAAGTCACCTGAAACCCACAGGCAGCCTGCTCCGCTGCCAGCTGCCCTGTGGTTCCTCGCCGGTCCAATCAGAGGGGATCCGCGGGTCCTCTGAAGGTCTGAGAGGGTTCCTGGGAATTCTGTTTGGCCCCTGTTCCCTCACGATCCTCTTCAGCACTCTTGTCTCTTGCTTCCGTCTCTCCTGCTTTCCAGACTGTGCTTGCGCTGTGGTGATACACAGCTGCTGCCTTTTCCCTGAGAGGTTTGTGTCCGGACATGTGGGATCCT
Organism: Peromyscus attwateri; assembly: GCA_902168425.1. Classification (NCBI taxonomy): domain Eukaryota; kingdom Metazoa; phylum Chordata; class Mammalia; order Rodentia; family Cricetidae; genus Peromyscus; species Peromyscus attwateri. Next base: position 7,528 of record CABHPP010102816.1, on the reverse strand, counting down.
GAGCCCACATTACCCCTGGACGTAGAGCGCCCATATGGCTGGGGTGGAGCACTGGGAATAGGGGTCCACAGTGGTTCTCGGGATGTGTGCCAAGTATCTGTCCTGTCCCTCATGGCCAGGTACATCTGCCAAGTCAAAGGCAGATGGCCCATCAGCTGTGGCTTCGGTGACCTTGGGCTTAACAGGATCAGCTCTGGAAGAGACAGTTGGGCTGAAGGGACCCCACCTTGGTTTAGACACCCCTCCCCTGTTCTCTTTGTAGGAGGTTCATACCTTGCTCACAATCCCTGTTTGGGTACCTCTGCTCCATGCTCTTAGGGTCTGCTTCCCCAACCCCGTGGCCCAGAAGGCAGTTTTCTCTGTAGCTCAGACTGGCCTGGATTTGCCATCCTCCTGCCCCAGCCCTCCAAGTAGCTGGGATCACAGGCCTGAGTCACCAGGACTGGCTGGCAGTCCCTGAGCCCTTGAGGGGTGGCTGGCCTCCCCACCTTTGTGACATTAGAGCTCTGTAAGTCACCCGCTGCCCTTTTTCCTGTGGACCCCAAGAGCACGTGTTGAGGTGAGAGGGTCTCTAGAGGAGCCTGACACCATTCTTAAAGAGGAGAGATGACTAGAAGCCCCGCTGTGCTTTTCTTGGCTTTGCAGACTACCCTACCTTTTTTGTAGGGGTGGGAGTTGGGGGAGGGTCTCCTGCATTCTGGGCAAGCACTCTGTCTACCAACTGAGCTATTTCTCCTGCCCTACCTCGAACTTAGAAAGTGACTAAAGCCAGCCTATGTTGACTACCCAAGGGAGACCTTGCCCCCTGTGAGGAGTGGGGGTGGGAGGGGGAGGGGGAGGGAGGGGGAACAGTGGGAGGTGTGTAAAATGAAAAAAACTTTAAATAAGTAAACAAGAAAGAAAGAAAGAAAGAAAGAAAGAAAGAAAGAAAGAAAGAAAGAAAAAGAAAGAAGGAAGGAAGGAAGGAAGGAAAGAAAGAAAGAGGCTAAAGGAAGAACCCATTATGTGGTGTCACACACCTGTAATTCAAATATTTGGTAAGGCAGAGGCAGAAGGATCATGAGGTCAGCCTGGGCTACATAGCAACTTCAAAGGCAACCTAGGCTACGTAGTAAGACCTAGATCAAAAACTAAAAAATAAGTAGACAAACAAAATAAGAATTCTTTTTAGGAAGCTGAGCATGATGTGATTCTGGAATTTGAAAGGTAAAAATAAGAATATCAGGAGCTCAAGTTCATCCTTAGCTACACTAAGTTCAAAACCAGTTTGGTACATAAGACCCTGTCTCAAAAACAAACAGGCTGCCAAGATGTCTGAGCAAACAAAGGTACTTGCCATCAAGCCTGATGACCTGAGTTTGATCCCTGGAATCCATATGGTAGAAAGAGAGAACCAACTCCCACAGTTGTCCTCTGACCTCCCAGTGAGCACTGTGGCACTCCCCCCCCCCCCCCACACACACACACAATACTAATAATTAACTTTAAAAGATTTAAACAGGAGCTAGAGAATGCTCAGGAGTTAAGAGTTTGCCACACCGTCACTAGGATTGGAATTCTGAGCCCTGCACCCCCATAGCAAGCTGTGCTCCCACAATCCCAGCTTCAAGGTAGGCAGAGACAGGAGGATGGCTGGGACTTGCTGGCTTCCAGTTTAGCTGAGAAAACAGGAGCCTGGGTTCAGCCCCTGCCTCCCAAGAACAGATGGAGCATGATAAACGAGGACCCTGATGCCTTCTCTGTCCCCCACAAACATGCAGCCCATGTGTACATACACTCACACAGACACATACAGATAAGGAGTTTTTAAAAACCAGTCTGGAGGAATATCATGAGTGTAATTAAAAGATCAATTTAAAAAAATTCAGTGGAAAAAAATAAAATAAAAACCAGTCTGGGGGTGATAGTGAATGCTTCTGATTCTAGCACTGAGGGGGCAGAGGCAAAGGTAGGTGGATCTCTGTGAGTTCTAGGCCAGTCTGGGTGACAGTGAGCTCCAGGACAGCCAGGACCTCAGTGAGACCCTATCTCAAAACAAAACAAGAAAATCCGCCAAAAGGTGGTGAGACACCGCTTTGATCCCAGCACTTTAATCCCAGGGAAACCCTGTCTCAAAAACCAACCAAACAAACAAACAAAAGATATCTAGTGAGATGAGCATATTCTCGCCTTTAAAAAGTATATAAACATGTGCATGTGTGAGTTTATGTGCACCACATGCTTGCCTGGTACCCAAGGAGGCCAGAGAGTGTGGGATCCACTGGAAATGGAGTGAGGTGGGTGCTGGGAACGGAACCTGGGTCCTCTGGAAGAAACGGTAAGTACTCTTAACCACTGAACTGCCTCTCCAGCCCCATCTCTACCCTTCTCGATGAACATGAGCCTGTCCGTTTTTTTTTTTTTTAAAGATTTATTTATTTATTATGTATACAGGAGAGGGTGCCAGCTCTCATTACAGATGGTTGTGAGCCACCATGTGGGTGCTGGGAATTGAACTCAGGACCTCTGGAAGAGCAGTCAGTGCTCTTAACCTCTGAGCCATCTCTCCAACCCCGAGCCTGTCCGTTTAATCAACAGAGGCTGCGTGCTTACAATGGCTGTTCGGGGCCCCTGAGAAGCTGGTGCTGAGGAGTCGCCGTGACTGTCATCCTGCCTCCAGTGGTCCTTATGGAAGGAGTGGGGCAGGAGTTGCCATGGCAGCCCTCTGAGAGCTCAGAATGCAGAGTTAGGTCTATGCAGATGTGGGTTTCCTGGAAACCCCTAATGGGCAAATGCAGCCAAGGTCAGGTGCCTGTTCTGGGCACAGGTGTACTTCCAAAGTGAGTTCTGAACCCTCGGCTTGAATATGGGCCAAACACAAAATGTGGGAGGCCCCTGAGGTGGCTGGGCTTCCTGGGGCTTTCTGAGATAGTGTTTCCAGCAGGTCAGTTCTGACAGCATGAGTCCCATGCAGTCTTTAACCTCTACTTGGCTATATGGAGAAGTCATACGAAACCATAGTCCAGTGTGGGTCCCACTGGGAACACTGACTGGCAAGCCATCTCTTGTGGACGTTGGATCCTTAGCCAAGTACTAAAAGGATCTGTTTCTTGGGCTGGAGAGATAGTTTAAAGGTAGAGAACACTTGCTGTTCTTACAGAAGACCCAAGTTCAATTCCCTAGAGCCCACATCAAGCAGCTCACAACTGCCATTAACTCCAGTTTCAGAGGAACCTGAGGCCTCTCTATCTTTTGCAGGCACCTGTACTCAGGTGCACATACCCACACACAGATACATGCACATACACATAACTAAAAATAATAATAAAATAGATCTTTTCTGGGAAAATCTTTAAAAAAGAAATAGCCAGGTATGGCAGTATATGCCTTTAATCCCAGCACTAGGGAGGTAGAAGCAGTCAGATGTTTGTGAGTTCAAGACTAGCCTGGTCTACATGAGTTCCAGGCTAGCAAGGGCTACATAAGACCCTGCCAATAAATAAATAAATAAATAAATAAATAAATAAATAAATAAATAAATTGTAATAAATAAATAGACAAGTTTTTTCCTCATCTCTCTTTGTGAGAAAAGATGAATGGCCTGAAGTAATCTGATTACTTGTATCTGCCTGCCTGTTTGTTTTTGAGACAGAATTCCACATAGTACAGGCTGGTCTTGAACTTGCTATGTAGTCAAGGCTAACGCTGAATTCCTGATTCTCCTGCCTCCACCTCCCTAGTGCTGAGGTCCCCTGTGAACTTCTATTCCTCACTGACTGCTGCTCACATCCCTCCCCCCTCAGGCACCTCTCACTTCTTCCAGTCTAGGGAGTCCCACCATGGGCTAGGAAGGTCCTTCTACCTGGGTCTTCCTTCCCGACAATCCCCCAACTTTCTCCTCTTCTAGGATGACCCCAGCGCTCCCCACAAAATCCAGGAAGCTCTCAAGTCCTGCCTGAAGGAGGAAGAGTCCTTCAACATCCAGAACTCCATGTCACCCAAACTTGAGGGTGGCAAAGGGGACCAAGAGGACTTGGAGGTGAACTGTCTCCGGAATAACCTAACCTGAAACAGAGCGAGAAGAGAGGAAAGGGGGGGTGGGGGAGGGAAGGACCGGTGTCTCCTCTTGTACACAGTTGGCTTCTCGTAACCATTTGTTAAGCTTTTCTTTTTCTGATCTCATGGCATGCTCTGATGTGTTTTGTAGGAGGGGAAAACACTTAAAATAAGCAAAGAAACTGAGCAGGATTGCATATATTGGATCGTTTTGTCTGCTGTCTGTACATTGCTTCTGCAGCTGTGATTTCTAAACCTCTGCTGTTATTCAACTGACTTTTTTTTTGTACTTTGACCCACCTTTTTTTGGAATACCAGTTAAAAAACAAGGTTCTTGAAATAAAACTTTTTAAAAAGCTGTTCACGTTCTTAGTGTCATGGTGGCCCCGGCCTGCTCCTTGTCAGTCTCAGTTCCTCCCTCTCTCATGGAAGATGTGTAGCTAAAAGTGTGTCTAAAAATGTTTGAAATCGGCCTGGAGAGATTTGCAGAGGGACACACACACACACATGTTTAAAAAAAAAGGCTCACAACCATCTGTAACTCAGGTTCCACAGGATTGGATGGCCTCTTCTGGCCTTTTCCAGCACCAGGCATGTATATGGTACACACACATACATGCCAACACAATGTACTCTGTAGGGAAGCCCAATAAACTCATTGGTTTTCCCAAAGTGAACTTTGAAGGAACTTTGCCTTGGTTTGTCTTTGGGGTCTTAGAAGGAGGGATAGTCATTACTTACATCCCCCCCACCAAGGAATTTTAGCAACAGAGGGAAATGTCATTCATCTCTTTTGGTTTTGCTTTTTGAGATAGGGTCTCACGTAGAAACCTCCTAGGGTTGGCTTTGAACTCCCGATCTACCGTCCTCTCCCTCCCAAATTCTGGGATTACAAGAGTGTTTGACCACACACACCTGGCTCCTCCTGTTCTTTTAAAGACACATTCCACTGGAACAGAGCCCTCTCTGAACACGGCATTTAACCCTAACTAGCTCTTCTAAAGCTTTTTCTCCAACTATCGTTACTTTGGAGGTTGGGGATTCAATATATGAACTTTTTTTTTTTTTTTTTTTAGTGGGGAGCACAATTTGATCCATAATACTCTGTCTCATCTACTGTTAAAGACCAGGCATAGTAACACACTCCTTTAATCCCAGCACTCAGGAGGCAGAAGCAGGTGAATCTCTGAGAGTTCCGGGCCAGCCTGGTCTACATAATGCATTCAAGGACAGCCAGGGCTACATAGTGAGACCCTGACTAAAAAATCAAAACAAAACAAAACAAAACAAAATACCATGTATGGTGGCACATGCCTGTAATGCTAGCACTTAGGAGGTCAACAGATTTCTGGGCTAGTCTAGGCTATGTAGTGAGACCTTGTCTCCAAAAAACAACAAACTGAACAACAACAACAACAAAAAAAAACCCTCATTCTTTCATAAATAAGGATTAAATGTTTGTTCTGAGTGGTATAGAACTACATACCATGAATCTTAACGAATATTTAACAAGATCTCAACTTCGAAGTTGAGATCGGTGGGTAAAGAACTTGCTGTACAAACATGAAGACCCCAGTTCAGATCCCTGGCGCCATGTGAAAAGCCAGGCATGGCAGTGCTTCCGTAACCCCAATGCTGGAAGACAGGCCCAGAGGCAAACTGGCCAGCCAGTCTAGCAGAAAACAAGGAGTTCTAGGTCCCCCAAGAGACCCTGTCTTAAAAAATAAGGTGAAGAGGAAGACAACCATTATCTGTCTGGTAAACAGGTGAGTGTGCCCATACACACGTACACACCACACACGCAGAGTATGAAATAGACACAGATGTCTATTTGTGTGTCTGTTTGTAATCCAGACGTGTAGAAAAAGTTCAGAAAAGAGCTTGGAAGTGGACTTTGAGGGGCCCGTGAGCTGGCTCAGTGGGTAAAGGTGCTTGCGGCCAAGCCAGACGACCTGAGTTTGATCCTAGAACCTCCATGGTGGAAAGGGAAGAACTCCTGTGAGTTGTCTGCTGACTTCAACAAGTGCAGACATGCACACACACCAACTATAAATAAACAAAATCAAGTAGACTTGGAAGAATAGAAGACATTGTTTGGAGTGGAACAAGAGAAGAGGGTCTCCAAGGCAGAGGCGAGCCACTGAGGAACGTGTGTGTGTGTGTGTGTGTGTGTGTGTGTGTGTGTGTGTGTGTGTGAAGGAGAGGTTCAGGTGATAGGGCTGCAAAGGGCCTTTGAGGACAGACTGCAAAGGCTCAGCCGTCACAAGGCTGAAGCGGTCAGATTTGCTTCCTAAGAAGTTAACTGGAGGCCAGACTCCAAGCAGGCCTGTAATCCCAGCTACTTAGGAAATGGAAGGGAGGATCACAGGGTCAAGAGCTCTACGGGCTGTTGAGTGAGCTCAAGGCCAGCCTAGGCAACTTAGTGAGACCCTCCCCGCCTCAATAAAAGTGAAAGACCCGGAATGCAGCTCAGGGCCAGGCACACACAAGACCCTGTGTTCGATCCCCAGCACTTCAAATCATGAGGACGAGGTGAAGGCCAGCTGAAAATCAGATGTAACAAATCAGGCACTAAATGGAGATGAGTTTGAGAAAGTGACAGTTTAAATAGGCACAGGCTTACTGGCAAGTGGGGGAATTTTCTGGAACTTTTTACCTGTGTTCAATCTGACTCCAGCTACTGAAAGTATATTTCTGTTGGCTAGTTCTGGCTGCTTCTCCTTGGTTCCTATGTCAGAAACCTTTTTAAATTTCCTATTTGCTTTTATTTAATCTTGTACAGTCTGTTTGTTTTGAGACAGGGTCTCATCTAGCCCAGGCTGGACCGGAAGTCCTGGCACACCTTTAATCCCAGTACTGGGGAGGCAGAGGCAGGCAGCTCTCTCTCTGTGAGTTTGAGGCCAGCCTGGTCTACAGAGCAAGTTCCAGAACTGCCAGGGCTACACAGAGAAACGCTGTCTCAAAATAAAACAAAAACAACAAAGTACTGGGTGTAATCCTAAACACTGCAAGAACTAGGTGTGTTGGTGGGTAGTACAGGTGGGGTTCCTGTAACCCCAGCAGGAAGCAGGAGGAAGCAGGAGACTCAGAAGTGCCGTCATACTAAGCTACATAGCTAGCAACATATAGGGCAATATATGGCAACATGAACTCTTTTCTCACAATAAACATAAACAAAAAAGTGCTGGGAACATGGTGTGCACGGCCACACCCAGCCTTTTTTTTTTGTTTTGTTTTGTTTTGTTTTTTTTTTGTTTCCTGGTGGACATTGTATTTGAAAACTGATTAGAACATCTTGAGACCTAGGAGGGTTCCTTTCTGACTTTTTGATTGCTTCTGTGAGGTGCCCAGTGGAGCTGGAATTCTGGGATCACATTAACTCCAGGTGGGTTGTATTGTTTGGTTTGGTTTGGGTTTGGGTTTTTCAGGAGACAGGGTTTCTCTATGTAGCCCTGGCTGTCCTGGAACTCAGCTCTGCCTGCCTCTGCCTCTG